>VWYK01100135.1:0-14235 GCA_013399775.1 Semnornis frantzii
TCATCAACCTAAGACCACCACAGACATTAATATGTTTATTAGGAGGGAAAAAAATTATATGAAGCAAAACCAGGATGAAAATAGATCTTGATCCAGGCTGTCTCCTGGGATGCTGCTTGGTCCTTGAGAATTCTCTTGGCTGGAATGTGATGCTTCTGTGTAATGTGACAGCTTCGGCTTTCTGCCTGAATGATCTCATCACACATATGCATAAAGAGCCAAAAAGTGACAAAATGAAAACTCTCATATGGCTTATCTGCCTATCTTCTCTGGGAGAAAAAACTCATCATGTCTCTGCAGAGCTTCAGACATAAAAAATTGTGTATGAATGCTTAGCATTATTACAACAGAGAGAAGATCAAGGATGGGATGCAATTGCTATATATAAATGCATTAGACAGGTGAAGTCTACAAGGGAAAAGAGACATTTAAGGCAGATGACAGTGCTGGTGCAGGAGAAAACAGTTGTAGGAGTGCCATGGAAAAGCATAGGTTGGAAATAGGAAAAAGATTTCTATCAGAGCAATGCGGCAGCCTTCAAGACAGAGTTACAAGGTCAAAATCCTTAGTGGTCTAAGAAATGTGGTGTTGGAATTGGACATTAGATGTTGCAATTGTATGTTAGATGTTGCAATCACATATTGTGGTTGTTTGCCTATCGGAAAAGAAAAAAAGTAGTAGTCTTTTCCTTTGTCCACCTGGCTGACCAGAGGAATCTTACAATCAGGCATCCTTCAAAAGGTTTCACCCCTCCAAGTATGGTCACATCCTGAACTTTTCCTCCTTCTGAAAGAAAAAAGAATACAAACTGGTTTTGTTTCCCCTAAGATCGTCTGTTCATCGCTGCTTTAAGTGACTTGTGCCTTATATCTACTTGTCTTTGAATCACCCATAAAAGACCTGCAAAAACAAGGTAAAGCTTGCTGGAGGTGGGATACAGAAGAATATGGGAAGTATAATTTATGTGCCAGTGCAATTTGATGCTAGGGCACTCATTGCTGTGATCCTCCATCTCCTTGTTTGTGAAGACACGGAAATGGGGAAGGAAGGTTGTGTAAAGGGTGGGCAAAGGTAGCTGCAGTTTGGCTAAGTATTCAAGAGAAAGCAGTCACTCTGTCCCCAGCTGCAAAGGATGAGGGTGTTGTTTACTGTGTAAACCAGCTCAGATGACTGATGTGTTTGCATAAGAGTTCAGGCTTCTCAATACTTACAGGAAAAATGATAGAATCATAGAATGGCTTGAGTTGGAGGGCACCTTTAAGGACCATCTAGTTCCAGTGCCTTGGCATGGCCAGGGACACCTCCCACTAGACCAGCTTGTTCAAAGCCACACACAGTCTGGTCTTCAACACTTTCAGGCATGGATAAATGTCAGCAGATGATAAGAACAGTGTATAAAGAGCTTAAATCAGAAATGCACTATTGTGTCCTGCAACTTTTGGGTAATTGAGCAATACTTGTTTGTAAATCCAGCAAGTGTTATAAGATAGATTACAAGGAAATAGAGAACCTGTATTTAGGAAGGTGTTGGCCAGCAGGAGAGAAGGAATGTGGATAACTGCAGCCCTTGCCTTCTGACTTCATTGTAATGCAAGGCTTCAGAAGAGCTCTTAAGGAAAAAAAAAAAAAAAAGATAATTAAAACCATGGAGATCAAATGAAAATGGCATAAAATAGAGCATAGGCTTAACAAAAGTATATTGTAGCAGATTAACCTCATACATTTCTCTAAGAAGATAACCTGCATTCTAGACAAAGGATATGATTGATCCTGTCAGTCTTACACTTTAGTGAAGTCTATGATAAGACTCAGAGAATTATGAGTAAAGCAGGAGAAGGTGGGGATTAGCAGAAATTATGAGGATGAGGAACTGTCTCCAGTCAGATATGAAGTGCACTTCTTGAAAGGAAAAGTTTATGTCTGAAAGGAGATCATAAATGGTGTTCCTTAAGAATCAACCTTGACCTCACTTTATATAAATTTACAAAAGTCAGTAATGATCAGAGAAGAAACATGAGTAAAACAATGATGAAAAAAATAAACCAATTTGCAAACAGGAAGTGTTTTCAGTCCAGGGCAAAACTGGACTGCAGTACACAAAAAGTGGATAACTTTGAAGACTAGTTTAATAAAATGGGAGGAAATTTGAAAGTGCAAAATTAGTGGGCACAGTCTTTGAAACTAACAAAAATAAATTCCCCTATAGACTGAATGTTTTCCCCTTGGAAATGGCTAGGGGATAGGACTTGTTCCCACTTGTTGATTTGTAGGAAGACTATGAGACACTCATATAAGGGCATAATGAAAAAAAAGTAAAGTCTATCCTAATGCAAATAAACCAGACCTATTTCTGCAGAGGTGGGGAAGAATACTGGCTGTTTGGAGAAATAAAAATTTCAATGGAGTCATAGAATTGTTATGTTTGGAAAAGACCTCCAATAACACCAAGGTCAGCTATTGATCTAACACAATCATGGTCATTAAATGATGATCCCAGAAGCCATGTACACATATTTCTTGAAAAACTCTGGGGACAATGTCTCCACCGCCTCCCTGAGCAGCCTGTTCCAATGCCTGACCACTCTTTCCAAAACAAAATTGTTTCGGATAGCCAACCTAAACCTCCCACAGTACAATTTCAGGCCATTTCCTCTCATTCTGTCACATGATACTAAGGAGAGGAGACTGACCCCCACCTCATTCCAGCCTCCTTTCAGGGTCCTCTTCTCCAAAGAAGATGTAAAAGGAAAAATTGCAGGGATAATCAGAAGACCAAAGAACCTATTTTTTGGTGGAATGTCTAGAATAAACTTGATAAAGGAAGACTGAAAAGACCATGATTATTAGACAGCAAATTATTTAGGCTGAAGTTGGAGTTCACCTAAGATTGCTTGGTCTTGAATAATATGGATTCAAGAACTTGATGAGGTTTTTATTGGGAACTGCAAAGACAAGTGTAACGGGATGGGGTAATTAATGTGAGATGATATATAAAAATATTAACAGTTTATTAATATTAAATATTCAGAACTCGCATCACCCTGATCACCATTTAATAATAATATTAACAGGCTCTTTGCAACATTATGGAAACTATATACAGGCTATAACGTGATCTGGAGATAACTATTAAATATAAACATTAATTAAACTCGATATGAACTGGAAGAGAAGGCTTTGCTGTCAGTACACCGCTTGCTNATGGAGGTATAAGAGGTAGCAGGCACGGACACACCTTGTAATGGCAAAGGGCAAAGGCGTCTGTGCTCCCTGCTGATCTGCTTTTATCCAATACAGTCTGAGACCAATGGGCCTTTGGAGACAAGATAACCAATGAAATGGCAGTTACTCAAGATTTGCCCATATTAGGTGAAGCCATAGGCTTGCTTTACCCTTCTTTGGGCAGAACGCAGGCCTTGCACAAGGTAACCGTGTGCACCTTGTTTACCGCAGAGTCTGGGCAGGCCACAGACCCCAGACTTAGTGGCTCCAGGCCCTTTGTCCCTTTTCCCGCGGTTGCTCTCCCCTAAACAGCAGGAGGGAGAGCAGAAAAACATGCCTGGGCAAGCCAGGAAAGGTACAAGCCCAATTTGGCCTGCCTAGGCCTACCACGACAACAAGAAAAGTAGTTTTAACACAGAGATGACAGAGATCTTGAGATACAGTGCTTGCAGCAGCCAGGGATGGCACCCAATTAACCACAAAATCTTATTTCCGGTTCTGGATGTTACCCATGCAGTAAACTAAATTTTCTACTTCAGGAGAGGAGAGGACAAATTTCTGAAGAGCAGAAGCTTATTCCCTAGAGATTGTGGGCTTTTTTTACCCAACAAAATTGAATCTGACACACGATCTTTACACTCAGGAAAAGCTGCCCCTTTCTCTTTGCGATGACCATCCTTGTGTGTGCAATGCAAAGGAGAGGCAATAGTAGCAGCTAATGCAAGTCACCCACCTTGGTGCACAAATGCTTAAACCTGCCAGGAAAGAGTGCAGTGGTGGGGGTGGACATGCATTTGCTTCTGGTATAAAGATTTTCTTCTCTTTTACATTCACGTCATCTCTAAGTAGCTACCAAAAGCAGGATTGAAGCACAGGCTATGGACATGCCCTGTGGCAGATTTAATCTACCTACTGTAAATTGCAGGAAGACCAAGAGAAGACTTGTACAGAGAACAAGTCTTACAAGGAGAAGCTGAGGGAACTGGGAACGTTTAGTCTAGAGAAGAGGAGGCTGAGAGGAAACCTCATTGCTCTCTACAATTCTCTGAAAGGTGACTGCAGTGAGGTGGGTGTTGCTCTTTTTCTGCTAGTATCAGGTGATAGAATGAGAGAAAGTGACCCCAAATTGTGCCAGGGGAGATTTAGTTTGGATGCTAGGGAAAATATCTTGATTGAAAAGAGTAGTCAGGCACTGTAACAGGCTGCCCAGTGAGGTGGTGTGGTCACGGTCCCTGTGGGTGTTAATGAAACATGGACGTGGCACCTTGCAACATAGTTCAACGACATGGTGGTGTTAGGTCAACAGCTGGACTTGATGATCTTGGAGCTCTTTCCCAACTAAAACAATTCTATGATTCTAAGATGTGGCAGCAGGGACTCCAGTGGGACTGCTGCAATCCTTCCAGGGACTAGGGGTACGTGCAATGCAGTTTAATCAACTCCTGCAAAGTGTGCTTCCCACACTACCACTTTTTTATGCAGGCATATCCTCCAAAGCTAATAATCCTTACTATCCAGAGGATTCCACATGTAGAAATATACTGCAGTTTAATTTGTACTTTGTATTAAAACAAGTGTGTGTGTGGGGGTGAGTGTTATTCTCCCTGGGCTTCTGTATCCTAATATAGATACATTTCATTACTTTTGTCCGGTTCATTGGGGTATCACTCAGCTCACTCATGGTCTGCATTACTCATGCATATGAAACCACTAGGAGCAATATTTTAGCCAAAGATTCTTTATGATGCACAGAGAGGAGATTGCCCAGTTGAGACAGTGCTCAAGTGTTGGCCAGTCAAAGCATCACTGCAGTTGTAGGTGGGTGGTTTTTTTATTCCATCTCTTTTTTAATCCTCTCTCAATTTTTTAATGATCCAACTGGTTATAAAAACACAGAAAGAGGTTTCAGAAAATGGACTTCAGGGAGGTTTAACAGACCTGGGAAGTGTTGTTCCTCAGAAATCTTCACTGTTATTGATGAAAACAGCAATAACTCAGCTGTGATTTGTAATCTGACAAAAGACATGTGAAATAGGAGGGTCATAAATGAAAATGGCAAAGCTTTCAGGATCAGGAAGGAATATGAGAGGTAATAAAAGTACCATTTCTCTTGTAGAATTAAACAGTTTTGTGGGAGATAGTTCTGTCTGACAGAGATCAGACTCATTTAAGATGACAAAATTCAATGATCTTCTAACCTTACATCAGGAAGTTCTTTGTATATTACCAAAAATCTACCCTTTCCTAAGCCATGCAGATTACAAAAAATAATTTTATTTTTTGGTTTTTTTGGCCCTTGTGATGGTTTGGGAGTTACCCCGCTCCCTGACCCCTGCTTTGTAAAATCACCCAGACTAGATTTAGCCAGAAGTTAAGGACTGAAGCTCTATTTACAGCTTAGCACAATATACAAGCAGATATATACACTGCATACAGGAATATTTACAGAAATATACAAGTAAATGGTAATACAAAAACACAACACCCCTCCCAGAAATCAGTCCTAGGAGGGGCTCCCAACCACCCTTCCACCTTCTCCCTACCCCTCTACCTTACCCCAGGGTTTGGCTTACATGCAAGGTGATTTTGGAGGATCAGTCAGGGGGGTTAGAAGCAGAATGGTTAGTGAGGTTATTCAGCAGAGAGAAGAAGATCAAATCAGCTAGAGAACTCGAGACTCTCGGTGAGAGTGCCTTATCTATGCTTGTGTTCTTGTTCTTATACATCTCAGCAAGCCTATGAGTGAAGTAGACATCACCATTGTTCGCTTTTCACAGCCTATATATTTTTTTAATTGAAATATTCTGATTAGCCTCAAACCAGCATAGCCCTTTAGAAAGGCAATGAGGCTGATGAGAAGTCTTGAACACAAGTCCTGTGAGGACTGGCTGAAGGAACCAGGGTTGCTCAGCCTGGAGAAGAGATGGATGAGGGAAGACCTCATTGCTTTCTACAATTCCCTGAAACGAGGTTGCAGTGAGGTGGAGGCTGGCACTTTCTCCCAGGTAACAAGTGCTAGGCTGAGAGGATGTTGTAGTTTGACGGGTCCCAGGATCCCCTAAGAAAATGACAGAGGCCAAGACCCATCCCAGGGGATGGATCTGGGAGTCCCAGGGTGTTGTTATTCTATTCCATTTTCCAGTATCACAGCTTATAAGCCAGTGCCTGGCTGATATCACTTCATTCCCTTCTCCTCTCCTCCCTTCACATCTCTCTCCGGGCAGAGCACCTGCCCCTTCTTTCCTCATGGTCTGTGTGGGAGATGACTCCTGGCTGGCAGGGAATTGTGAGTTGTGTCATGCAGCCTGCTGAGGCCTTGCTGGCCTAAGCTAGAGGGGAAGAGGTGGGGGAGGGTATGGCCTTCTCTCAACCCTGCTGATGGTGGAACGGGTGAAGGAGTCTAGATGGTTTTAATCCCATAGACTTGGCTTAGCTTGTGGGTGTATCCATTCTGCCTGACTGCCTTTAGCATATGTGCACCTGTAAAGAGAATCTCTCTTTAAACTTCCAATCAGTGTGCAGTATCTTCATTCTTACCTTCAAAAGGAGCAAGAGTCACTTCTGTCATCCAGTCCTGGGTAGCTCATGGCTTCAAGCTACAAGAGAGGAAAGGGCTTCAAGTTTCACCAGAGTAAGTTTAGATCTGATATTAGCAAAAGATGTCTTCTTCGGGTCCTGGTACAGGCTGCCTGGGTAGCTGTTGGAGTCACCATTCTTGGAGATCTTTAAAAGACGTTTGGTTGAGGAGCTTAGGGACATGGTCAGTGAGTTGCGTTCAGAAATATGTTAGATTCTGATTGGACTCAATGATCTTAAGGTCTTTTCCAACTAGGCAATTCTGTGACTTTAGCAGTTGTTTTATGAGGGAAAACACTAAAATATAGAAGAGCAGATTTCTGCTACCCACCTTTTAAATGATGTGTGAGGGGACAAGCCTCCCCCAGGTAGCCCTATTCCAATTAAGAAGCACTAGCCCAAATCCACAGAGCATTACAGCTGATTGGCACCACATTAGCAACACAAAGCATCGAGATGGGTTTATCACTCTGAAAACAAACACAGCCTGCCATTTTCATGGGCCAAAAAAATGGGGATTGCAGCCAGAAATATTTCCTCTGAGTTATGGCACTAGTCTCTAAAGAGCAGTTGAAAATTCATCAACCTTGAACTAGAATTCTAGAACTGCTTTCATTTCCTAACAAAGCTCTGTGCAGTAGCCTACAGCTACCACAGGGCCATTTTGATCTCTCTCTAGTGGAAGTTGACAGCACCAACTCCCTTTTGGAGGTAAATTGTCCACAGGAGCCTTCTTAGTACATGAATATAGATTTAGAGGGCAACTTGAACGCATGGCTCTTGCACATTTCTCTTTTTTTATTTTCAGCTGCAAGCTTCAGAGTCTTTGTGCCTTTGCTATACCATGGCAAATTTTTAATGTGTTCTGGTTTGGGGCCCCTCACTACAAGGAAGACATTGAGTTACTGGAACACATCGAGAGAAGGACAACAAAACTGGTGAAGGGTTCAGAGAATAAGTCTTATGAGAAACAGCTGAAGGAAGTGAGATTGTTTAGTCTGAAGAAGAGGAGAGCTCATTGATCTGTATAACTCCCTGAAAGGACCTTGGAGAGAGGTGGGGGTTGGTCTGTTCTCTGTAGTATCAGGTGATACGATGAAAGGAAATGTCCTGAAATTGTGCCGGGGAGGTTTAAGTTGGATATTGGGAACAATTTATTTGTTGCAAGAACAAGCAGGCACTGGAACAGGCTGCCCAGGGAGGTGGTGGAGTGATCACCCTGGAGATGTTCAAGAAATGTGTGGACACAGCACTTTAGGATATGGTTTAATGGTGGTGTTAGGTTGATGGTTGGCCTCAATGATCTTAGAGGTCTTTTCCAACCAAAACTTTCTATGACTCTATGAAACGGGGAACAGACTCCTGTTTCCTAATGCTAGTATCCAACAAACCAAGTTTGTAGGCTTGGTTGTCAATGGCAACAGCAATATCATTGTGTAGCCTCTAATTAATGGCATGGTGTGATTGTAATCATCAGAAAGTTTACGTCCCCACAAACGGCAATTCTGGTTCCTTTGTGCACACAACCATAAGCCAAACATCCCAGAATGATGCTTACTTGTTAAGTCTGCAGCAGATGACTCTCAGCTTAATGTTCAAGACCATTCCTAATGACAGATGACAAAGACTTCCACATACTGTTTTATTTAGGGTGGGGTCGGGGTTTTTTGTGGGTTTTTTTTNNNGTTTTTTTGGGGTTTTTTTTTTTTTTTTTTTTTTGGTTGGTTGGTTGGTTGGTTTGTTTTGGGTTTTTTGTTTTTTGTTTTTTGTTTTTGTTTGTTTTTTTGTTTTTTTTTTAGTTGGGTTTCATCAGAGTTGTAGATTTCTAAATAGCAAATTCTGAGGTTTTTTGTCTCTGTCCTATAATGTTCCCAACCTGGCTAGGTAGCCCATGGGGTTATTTTTACAGTAGTAGAAGCTGGAGTTCTGTTCCTGCTGTGAACTACCTCTGAAGAAGCTTTTTATAAGCAATTGATGAAGGAAAGAACCCTCTGTTCTGCTACTTGCACTAGGTAACTCAAGTCGTCCAATTGGAATATCCCGTGGACTGCTGCGTGGCTCTTCTCATATATTGTATCATATTTGGGACTGTTTCTATTTATAGATATGGAGAGGGACTACGTCTATAAAGACATGGTGATAGGACAAGGGGCAATGGTTTTAAACTAGAGCAGGTTAATTTTACATTGGACAATAGGAAGAAGTTCTTTACTATGTGCATGGTGAGGCACTGGAACAAGTTGCCCAGAGAAGTTGTGGACACCTCATCCCTGGAAGTGTTTAAGACCAGATTGGATGAAGCTTTGAGGAAGCATATCTAGTGGAAGGTGACTGCCCATATCAGGCATTAGAACTAAATCATCCTTAATGTTCCTTCCAACTCAAGACATTCTACAATAATTATAGAAACATAGAATGCTCTGGGTTGGACAGGACCTCTAGAGGTCATGCAGTCCAACCCTCCTGCAGTCAGCAGACAATGCCAAGTGGATCAGGTTACTCAGAACCTCATCCAGCCTGCCTTAAACACTTCCAGGGATCAGGCACCTGCAGCTTTTCTGGGCAACCCATTCTAGTGTCACACCATCCTCATAGTAAGGAACATTAGAAGTTCTGAACCTTTAATAATGAATATTTACCTTAAATGAATTATCTTAAAAGCCTCTGAGTATTGAAATCTTTCAAAGAGAACTGGAAAAGGGAAGTGCTTCCAACTCTGCATCTTCCCTTGGCCATCAAAAAAGCACACAACAAAGTATCCCTGCTCTATCCTTCAAGGACTGACTTTTAACTGAATTCCTCTCTGTCTTTTTATTCAGTGACCAGGTTAACATAACATGCAAAGTATCAAATATTTCACTTTCAGTCGATCATAGTCATAAGAGTATTTGTGGGGTACATCATTACCTGTCTTCAAATATGGTACTTATTAAGATGCTTTCTTCTCCCCTTTGTAATTACAAAATGTCCCCAAAGTCTTTAGCACAAGCAGAACACCTTGTGATTTTAAAATTAAAAAAAAAAAAAAAAGAGAGAGAGAGAGAAATGTGTATTTTATGAAAAAAACAAACAAAACACAAAAAAACCCAACTCCAAACTACCCAACTTCACTATATTGTAAATTGCAGCATTTGGCCCCAGTACTTCAGTGCTGTGTTAAAATGATGAAAGGCTTAGAAGATCAGAATTTGGTGATTGATAGAGGATTCAGTAGATCAGAACATGGTGATTAATACAGAATTCAGTAGAAGATCAGAACATGATGACTGATATGCTATTCAGTTTATCTGCCTTTAGAAGATGTGATGAAATGAAGATTAGTATGTGTACAATTTATGATTTATCTTTGAAATTGGAGGCTCTCCTACTCATATCAAGGCTAGCAACAGATGGGTTTGAATGTAGACTTCTTAATTTCATTCTTGGTCTGGTTGTCTTCTATGTTTGTGTTGAATTAGACTAAAATAAAAAAAAAATAAAAAATAAAAAAAAAAAAAAAGTGGTGCAGTGTGTAAGTCTGCCAAGAAGATAGATTTGCACCATTTGCATCTGGGAAGTAGTCTTATTGTGTTCAGTCCTGGACCTCCCCATACAAGAGAAACAGGGAAATATTGCAGAGGGTCCAACAGAGGCTAATTATGGACTGGAAGATCTGTCTTATGAGGAAAGACTGAGAGACCTGGGGCTGTTTAGCCTGGAGAAGAGAAGTCTGAGGGGCAAGCACCTCCAGGGACGATAAGAAAGAAGGAAACCCCATCGTCAGTAAACTTCTCCTTTCTGTGTGACATCTGTGTCCCCCCTGTGACCCAGCTTAGGTCAGATACCGTAGTTAAGTTCAAACTGCTAATGGCCTGGAGCCCATGTCTGGCCTGTGATTCTGCCCCAGCAGAACCAGGACACAGTGTTCTAAACACCCAGAGTCAACCTCACAGTCTATAGCACCAAAAAACATATATTTCCACCTTGAAAACTCAGAATAATCTTTTAACTGCAACTAGGCAGTAGACTCTTCCTGTCAGTGACTCAGCTGCTGGAGGAAGACTTTGTTACATGTATAAGAGACTGCATTTACATTTTGACCCATTTTAAAGATGGCTGAAGGGAAGTGACAAGCCAGTCAGAAATCCTAATGCTTTGGCAGAGTTCATTGCAGATTCATAGCAGGAAGAAAATAATATTCTAGATTTAAATATAGTAGCTTATTCTCATGTTTTATTTATGACAATCATTTAATTAGCAGTTCTTTGCCTCTACTCCCCTCTTCTCCTGAAACATTCTGGCTATACTGCATGGTTCAGAGAGCATGCATACCCTCCAGAGAAAAACAGAAGGGCCACTGGGGTTTCTGCTCAAAGTGGAACTGGTGATAGCTTTTGGTTCAGCTCAGGAAAGCTGAAGGCTTTGAAGTTAGTTAGAAGTGAACTTCCTTTTCCCGCATTTGAGTTCACATTGTAGAGGTCTCAGCTGCAAAATGGTTGAGGCCAACCCACCAGAGGTGCATCTGGCATAGAAGCATAGAATACATCAGGCTGTAAGGGACCCTCAAAGGTCATCTTGTCCAACTCCCCTGAAGTCAGCAGGGACATCTCCAACTAGATCAAGTTGCTCCAGGGATGGGCCTCCACCACCTCTCTGGGAAACCTGTTCCACTATTTCAACAGCATCATTGTGAGGAACTTCCTCTAATGTCCAACCTAAATCTATTCTACTCTAGTTTAAAAACCATTGCACCCTGTCCTACTGATGCAAAACCTTCTAAACAGTCCCTCCCTAGATTTCTCGTACATCCCCTTCCAAAACTGAAATGCAACTGTAAGGTCTCCCTGGAGCCCCAACTCTGTCAGTCTGTTCTTGTAGGAGAGGTGCTCCAGCCCTCTGATCATTTCTGTGGCCCTTCTCTGGACCCACTCCAGCGAATCCGTGCCCTTCTTCTGCTTGGTATTCCAGAGCTGGATGCAGTACTCCAGGTGGAGTACTCCCACCAAAGCAGAGCAGAGGGGTAGAATCCCCTCTCTTAATCCTCTGGCCATGCTTCTTTTGATTCAGCCAGAACACAGTTGGCTTTTTGGGCTGACAGTGCCCATAAAAGTTTTCAGACGGTAGCCATAAAAACAGACAGTCTTCCTGAAGCAACTTTCACTTCTCTGAACACAGTTTTAGCACATCTCTCTCTCTCAAGTATTTTTATATTCATATGTCTGCTGACATACTGATAACGAGCTTTCTATACTTGCATGGGCTGATAATCATAGAATGTTAGAAATCATTTTAGTTGGAAAAGACATTAAGATCATCAAGTCCAACCATTACCTAGCGCTACCAAGTCTGGTGCTAAACCATGTCCCCCAGGACCACATCTCTGCCTCTTTTAAACACCTCCAGGGATGGGGATTCAACCACCTCCCTGGAAAGTCTACCACAGCATTTTAGAACCCTTTTGGGGAAGAAGTTTCTTCCAATTTTCAAGCCCGTAGAGCTCATGCGGCTGCTGTGACCCAAGTGTTGGACCCAGCACCTGACCTTGTTCCACCTGGACTCTCATACAGTCAGGCTCAGCCCATTGATCCAGGTTGTCCAGGTCCCCCTCCAATAGCTCTTGGGAATGTGTTATTGAAGGGAGAGTTAAAAAAAATTGCTCAATGGCCAGAGTGACCTTACTTAAGTCTAAATGAAACATAATCAAACAGTTAGAGATTTCTGAAGATGATAAATAGTCTGTTCAGATAATTTTAAAAGATTCACTAAGCAATGGTTTCCTTTCATAAATGCTAACTTTGCTAAAATCCAAAATGTCATCTGAATAAAGTATTTTATGTGGTCAGGCTATTAGGTTAGCTACTGCCTTTGAGGAAGCTGCATACGTAATTGATCTAATTTTTGATGGAGCAGTAGAAAAATCCTTTTTTTTTTTTTTTTTTTTTCCTTTCTTTCCATAGAATAGATCATGTCCAAGCAAAAATGGGATGCGGTTAACAGTATGAGACTTAACAAGATCAAGTCAGGGGCACTTGGGCCGCAACAACCACAGGAGATGTTACAGGCTTGGGGAAGAGTGGCTGGAGACCCGTGCAGTGGAGAAAGACCTGAAGGTGTTCATTGAGCCAGCAGTGTGCTCATGTGACCAAGAAAGACAACAGCATCCTGGCCTGTATTGCGAATACTGCAACCAGCAGGTTTAGGGATGCAATTGCTGCCCTCTGCTCAGCACTGATGAGACCATACTGTGAATATTGTATTTAGTTTTCGGTGCCTCACTACAAGACAGACATTGTGGTGCTGGTGCTTGTCCAGAGAAAAACAACTAAGCTGGGAAGTGACTTGAACACAGGTCTTATGAGGAACCACTGAGGGAACTGGATCTGTTTAATCTGGAGAAGAGGAGGCTGAGTAGAGACTCCATTGCCCTCTAAAGCTACCTCAAGGAAGTCTGGGACATTCATCTCTTCTCACATGCAACAAGTGTGCAGATCATGTTGGCCCAGGGGATGTTCAGGTTGGACATTAGGAAAAAAAAATTCTTCACAGAAAGGGTTATGAGGTATTGGAACAGGCTGCCCTGGGAGGTGGTGGAGTCACCAACCCTGGAGGTATTTAAAAGACATGTGGATATGGTGCTGAGGGACATGGTTTAATGGTAGTGACTTAGCAGTGTGGTAGAAATGTGAGTTTTTGGTTGAGATGATCTTAAAGGTCTCTTCCAACCTCAGTAGTTTAGTGATTAATATTCTGTCTTTCTAATTGCGGAGATGAAATCTGAAGTGAGTATTTAAACGATCCGCTAAAATGGTAAATGACATGAATATGGGGGAAAGATTGGAAGTTTGTACTAAATAGTACTTCTGAAATATTACAAAAATAATGTTCTGGGCATAATTGTGATCCATTACAGTGGACAGGTGCCTGTCAGCAAAGCTGAACGAATGTATGCAAACCAGAAAAAGAATATCCTGAGAACAAAATGGGAGATGCTGAAGTTGAAACAAATTAAACCAGTTTACAAGGAATGTATCTATAGGAGCTGGGAGGAAAATTCTTGCCTTTCTGAAAGGTCCTGATGCTCCTTTCAGCAAGAACAGCTAAGTACATGTTCATAAGAGAGCACTATATACAAACCACTGAATAAAACAATGATGATCTGATGTTTTGATGCACAGTGGAAAAAATATTAAGACCAGGTTGAAAGTGAAGGAAAGTCTAGGTTTAGGTTCAAAGCATGAACTAAATCTGATGGTGTTCAACCACACCTAAAAGAACCAGAGATATGATCTGAAGGGGACCTACAAGAAATAGGGGAAGGACTGTTTAGAAGGCATGTAGTGAGAGGATAAGGGGTAATAGGAATAAGTTCTTTACAATGAAGATAGTGAAATAGTGAAACAGGTTACCCAGAGTGGAGGAGGGGGGCTTCATCCCTGGAGGTATGTGCTGGTTTGAGCT
>VWYK01100137.1:3085-49948 GCA_013399775.1 Semnornis frantzii
TTTTTTTTTTTTCCTAAGAGCTGGTTCTCTTAATAATGCTAACTTTTTGTAGGGCTCAGTTCTGCCAAGCTTAGGTAAGTCATTTAAGTGTGAGATGGAGGAGCTCAAAAGCTATCTTGGGCAGTACTGTCTTTTCAGGAACCAATTTTGTTCCATTTTATGATCAAAGGGATCAAGACCAGAACATAGAATCTTTTTAATTTTGCTCCTTTTTGTAGAAGTTTTGGTTTTCACTTTAGAATTCTGTTACAGTGTCACTAAACTGTTGTGTCTCCGGTTATGAGAAGAAACATTCTTTGAGTAATCACTTTCTTCCTATATGCCAAATTCACTCTTTGTTCTCTTTGGTCACTGCTAGAATTGTGACTCCTTCAAGTGAAAGAAGAGGTTTTATCTCTGTGGTGCTCACTAATGTGAGTACTAAAGTCTCGAGGTTTTAATAAGTATTAAATGCTTGCAACAAATGCCAGAGTGAAAAGCAAAAGTGAGAAGTTGTCTGTTTCCAGAACAGGCATGCTAAGGAGTGAGAGTAAAATTACCCTTCAAGTCAGTCAAGAGAAGGAGGTCAGAAGAATGTCATCACCGTTCTCATTCAGTCCAAACCAGAGACTACCCAGATACACCAAATGTCTGCCAAGGTGGTAGGTTGTTACTGCTATTGAAGAATGCTTAGTCAGTTGCTCAAGTACCTGTGTTTGTGCCTACAGTTTCATACCTGTGCCCTAAGATCTTTACTGTAACCTGCAGCACATTTGTATATGCTGTACAACAGTAAACTCTTAGATCAAAACAGGTAATGTTCCAGATCAGCTAACAGTGAGAAGCTGTTTTCTACACATCAGTGGCATATGCTGCTCCCATAGTTTCTACTTATTTTCTAATGGCCCAATGCTTGATTAGAGCTGCAAGTAGGAGACAAATATATAATTAATTCTATTTAATAATTGAGGATGTTGACAGAGTGAAGCTACTCCCAGGGAGATGGCTTGGATTCTAACTTGGCCACTATGGTAGAGAGTGATGGAATGCAAAAGATTCTTTGCCATGATAGAGATGAGCAGGAGTTTTATCTGAAGCTATTTGCTATTTTCTTCGTAGTAGTAAATTTGGACAGATGTCCCAATCCACCTGACCCTAAAGGCATTTAGAAGAGTGCAGTAGTAGTCACTGGAACTGTAGCATATAAGCAGTGGGGAATGAGCAACTTAGGAAGAAGTAAAGAGCTCTGAAGGTCTCTGTTTCCTCAAGAGTTAAAATGAACTGGGTCTTTTACAAGGATCTGGGCATATAAAAGCGGTAAAGGGCAGAAGTGTGAAAAAATACTGGATAAACTAAAGGAAACTCTACCTCATTCTTCTCTAAAGGTTTTGTAGAAGCACAATTAAGCACTCCTAATGGCATTGTTATGTACAGACCATCTGGCATGAAGAAACACTTTATATTTGTATGTCTATAAATCCTGTAATAACTGTATTTTGCTGGCAGTAGAAACAGTCTATACTATTTGCAGTTTTCCTCATCAAATCTGTAATTATGCAATGTTTCTGTCTCCAATAAAGGAATCTAATGGGCACCTGTTTGTGGCATGTTATGAAATCATCACTGCTGAGTGCATGTAACTGAGCATAATTATCTCATAGATGTGAGCTGTGATGCAGTAAGATCATAAGACCGTAGGACCATAGAATCAGTACGTTCTTGGGGGCTAATTTAAAAGCAAAACATAATTATCTAACAAAGCATGGTATGTTAGAAGAGTAAAGCTCAGCGGTGAGCAATAAGCTAACTTCATAGACAAAAGACAAAGCTTGTGTTCTGGCTTTCTCTGAACTCTAAAGATAATGCACTCAGAGGCCTTATCTGTGTCAGAGCTGCCTGTGCCCTGCCAAGCCTGGGGGCTGACCTGGTGTCTCACTCACAGTGAAGTGCTGGGCTGTGCTGCCGTGGTTGAGCTGCAGCCCTGGTTGCAGGGGGTTGGGAATGATGAGGGAGGGGAAAAAGGCAGCAGGCAGATGTAGAGCTGAGCGCAGGGCTCAGGGTCACCAGCCGTGGCCTGAGGGGAGGCCCTGTGAGGGCTGAAGTTACTGCAGGTGAGCAGCATTAAAATCCTGGCGTTTGCCACCTGTGGCATTGTGCTTACCAAAGTGCTGGGTGCAGTCCCCCTCTCATAGATCCTCACAGTGGTTTGCATTGGGAAGGACCTTAAAGACCTTCTAGCCCCAACCTCCCTGCCACAGGCAGGGACGCTTTGCACAGGCCTTGTCCAGCCTGGCCTCCAACACCTCCAGGGCATCCACAACCTCCCTGGGCAGCCTGTGCCAGTGTCTCACCAACCCCACTACAGGATTTCTGCCTGGTTTGCAGCCTGCATCTGCCTACCTCAAGCTTCAGTCCATGCCCTCTCGTCCTGTCACTACCAGGCCTTGTAAAATGTCCCTTCCTGACTTGTAGGCCATTGCAGGCCCTGGAGGGCCACTCCCTGGAGCCTTCTTTTGCCTGGGTGGAACAACCTCAGCTCTTGCAGCCTGTCCCCACAGGGCAGGTTCTCCAGCCCTTTGATCACCTTCATGGGCACTCTGGAGCTGCTCCAGCAGATTTATGTCCTTCTGTGGTGGAGACAGCAGCACTGGACACAGCAGAGCAGAGGGGCTGAGTCATCCTCCCCCATCCTGGTGCCTTCCGTGGTGCCAGCTCATGGTGAGTCTTCACCAAGGAATACTGGGGATGCTGATCTGCCTTGTGCTAAATCACACATCACAGGAAGTTTTCCACCTGATTGGGTTCTTGGTGACATCAGAGAAAGCTGGCGTGGGTACAGGATGCTTTGAAGAAGCTGTAAACAGGTAACCAATAGGAGAACAAGCCTAACCTGTTAGAACCAGAGTTTGTTCCTGTACTTTGACCTCCCCACTTTAATCCTAAGGGAATCTTTCTTAGCTATATCTCTGTGTTGAGCACCAGTAAGATAACTTTCAAAACTTACTTATCCCAAGTTGTGATTATTTGAGGAATGATCCTACAGGAGGCTGAGCAGGCTTCAAAGACAGAGAGACCTGTGCCTTTTAGCAAAAGTTGGAGACCCTTAATTTCATATAATCATAGAATGGTAAGGTTGGAAGAGACCTCAAAGATCATCTAGTTCCAACCTCCTGCCATAGGCAGGGACACCTCCCACTAGTACAGGTCACTCAAGGCCTCATCCAACCTGGCGTTGAATACCTCCAGGGAGGAAGCAGCCACAACCTCCCTGGGCAACCTGTGCCAGTGTCTCACCACCTTCACTTCAAAGAACTTCCTACTAACATCCAGTTTAAATCTCCCCTCTGCCAGTTCAAATCCATTCTCCCTTGTCCTGTCATGACAAGACCTTGTCAATAATCCCTCCCCAGCCTTCCTCTAGCCCCCTTCAGATACTGGAAGGCTACTCCAAGGTCTCCTGGAAGCCTTCTCTTCTCCAGGCTGCAGAGCCCCAACTCTCTCAGCCTGTCCTCAGAGCAGAGCTGCTGCAGCCCTCTGAACATCTTCGTGGCCCTTTCCCTGCCCTCTGAAACACCTCAGCAGCTAGCAGCAGTTCTGCTCATAAGCACTCGCGATACTGCCACCAGTGCTGTGTTTGTGTAGAGCTGGTAGCTGGAAAAATGTGTGGTTTTCATTTCAAAAAGGAAAAGGGATTTTTCAGGAGAAAAAAGAAAATTGTGACCCACAGATCATCAGTAATCAACAAAATGTATTTCAACAATCACTGTTTCGCCCAGTCACAAGAGGAAAAGTCTGAGATCTTGCACAGGAAAACTGAAAATCAAACTATAATTTCAGTAAATTGCTAAAACCATGTTGGCTTTTAATGATTTATTTTTAAGAGACTGCTCTCTTAATTTCCTCCACAGTGTATAATACAAGTTTATCAGATAAAAAGTGATTTTCATTAGGGAAAAATTATGAGCAATCTGGAAAGGAAGAAGAGATCAGCAGTTACCCTCTATCCACTCTGAGCCTTTGAGCAAGGCAGGTGTAGCTCTGCTGGCTCCTGTTTTCCAGCTGTAAAATGGAGGTGATAATTCCCAGCAAGCGGAGGGGCTCCGGTGAGGATGTGCATGACAGGTTGTGTGATCAGTGAGCAGTGGGAGGCCATATGGGCCTGAAGGCACATTCCACCACAGCTGTCTCCTTCACATTAATTTGTAATAGTCTGCTTATTCATTCAATTAAACCTTTCAGTCCCCTTTCTGCCAAGCTCCAACTCTGCTTCCAGTTCCAGCGAAACTTGGCAAGCTGGAACAGTGCCTACAGCTGACAGTGACATTTAAATGCAAGAAAATCAAGTTTGTGTGTGGCCAAACCTTCTGTAACTCCAGGCCTTTTCAGTCTATGGCATTGATCATGGTTTGAACAAACACCTGACCTTGGAAGACTTTGTGTTGCCTTAATGTTCTGTTCTGGATCTCAGGTGATACCTCCTGGAATTCTGAGTGTTCAAAAGCAAATTAATTATACTCAAACCAGTCACCTAAACACACTGCTCTGTTTTCTCCAGAAGTGCCTGGCCATCTGAATTTTAAGCCTTTCTCCTTTGTGTGTGAGGACCAAACACAACCTGGACTTCAGAGGAGGGAGACAACTTGCAGGAGGTATGATTTTGGTGTCAGGTGTCTGGGTACAGATGTTTAGTGGCCATATTTGTTTTGCAGATGTAATTTCCTTAATTGAGGACCAGCTGTTTTGCAAATACAAAGTTCTTTTGTGGTACTAACCAGTACAGAGTGAACGGATCCACACAAGTGAGACTTGCAGCCTTTACTGTATTTATGTTTGTGATCTTGACCCAAACCCACACAACCAGGAAACCTCACAGACATCTGTGGAAAAAAGAAACACATTGATTATTGCTTAGAAAAGAAAAGATTGACTTAAGTTGCAGTTCAGTGCCTGACAAATTTGGTGGCTCTTTATGATGAAGTCACAGCAACAGTGGACAAGGGAAGGGCAACTGACATCATCTACCTGGACCTGAGTAAGGCATTTGCCTCTGTCCCACATGACATCCTGGTCACCAAACTGGAAAAACATGGACTGGATGGGTGGAGCACTGCTGGGTAAGGAACTGGCTGGATGGTGGCATGCAGAGAGTGATGATCACAATGTCCACCTGGAGACCAGTGCCAAGTGGTGTCCCTCAGGAGTCAGTGCTGGGACATCTTTGCTGTTTGACATCTTTGTCAGTGACATGGACAGAGGAATCAGTGCACCCTCAGTAAGTTTGGAGATGGCACCAAGCTTTGTGGCACAGTAGACTTGCTAGAGGGCAGGGATCCATCCAGAGAGACCTGGACAGGCTGGAGAGGTGGGCCCAGGCCAACCTCATGACATTCAACAAGCCCAAGTGTAAAGTCCTGCACCTGGGTAGGTGCAGTCCTGGGCACAACTCCAGGCTGGGTGGTGAATGGCTGAGAGCAGCCCTGAGGAACAGGACCTGGAGGTCTGGTCTGATGAAAAGCTCAACATGAGCCTGCAGTGTGAGTGAAGCCCAGATAGCAGCTGTGTGCTGGGCTGCGGCAAGAGCAGTGTGGGCAGCAGGGTGAGGGAGGGGATTCTGCCCCTTGGCTCTGCTCTCCTCAGACCCCACCTGGAGTCCTGTGTGCAGTTCTGGAGCCCCCGGCACAGGAAGGACATGGAAGTGTTGGAGTGAGTCCAGAGGAGGCCACAAAGAGGCTCAGACGGCTGCAGCAGCTCTGCTATAAGGACAGGCTGAGAGAGTTGGGGCTCTGCAGCTTGGAGAAGGCTTCCAGGAGACCTTGGAGTGGCCTTCCAGTTTCTGAAGGGGTCTACAGCAAGGCTGGGGAGGGACTATTGACAAGGTCTTGTAATGACAGGACAAGGAGGAATGGGTTTGAACTGGCAAAGGTGATATTGAAACTGAATGTTATGAGGAAGTTGTTTGCAGTGAGGGTGGTGAGACACTGGCACAGGTTTCCCAGGGAGGTTGTGGCTGCTCCCTCCCTACAGGTGTTCAAGGCCAGGTTGGATGAGGCCTTGAGTGACCTGTACTAATGGGAGGTGTCCCTGCCTATGGCAGGGGGTTGGAAGTGGATGATCTTTGAGGTCTCTTCCAACCTTACCATTCTATGACTCTAAGATTCCATGATTCAGTGATTTACCCAAAGTCCTTCTGCTCCAAAACTGCCTGGCTGCATGTGCAGTTCATACCTGCAAGAACCTGTGTGTGTTAGCAACGAATTGAGTGTTGTGGACTCTTGCCTGCCCAGGCCAGGGCAGGATGTGTCCAGGCTGACTTTGCTCACTGTATCTGTAGGACAGTCCCCTCCACAAAGAGGAGCCTTCTGGCTCCTTTTTGTACCACCACATTTATTTAGCTGACCAGATAATCTTTGGATATAACAAGATGAGGCAAGGTGACTGAGAGACAGAAAGTAAGCTTCATGTTCTTTCTTCCTGCCCAGAAGTGAGCTATTTTTGCCATTTAAACACATTCTGTAGTGCTGGTTGAAAAAAAAAAATGTACCAAAAAGATTCTTTCATGACCTCCAATGCAGAAGTAAGAGCTGACATCTGCCCTGGAGCCCCTGCAGTCAGTATCTATTATGTTCATGTCTGTATCTTGTCCCTGCTTTGGCTTCTTCAGGTTAATGCAATTTTTGAATGCCTGAACTGCAGGAACATTCATTCCCTGATAAAACACAGGGCTCCCAACTTCTCTTCATTTAGGTTGTGCCTAAAACCTGCCTTGTCTCCAGCAATCAGGTTGTGACCTCTCTGATTTCTACTGGCACAATGACTCTAGGCTGTTCATCACGATTTTGACTCTCCAAGCAAATTATTCATGTAACTTGAGATGTCTGATTGGATCTTTCTCTCTACCTGAAGAAAGATGTCCACTGAGGGATATGTGCAGTTCTCCCTTTCCCTGAAACCTGTAGGGAATGTGAGAAGTGGGGGTTTTTTGCCCTAAAAAGAAACAAAAGGGGAAAAAAGCCTTGCATATCTCCAGTTCACAGTACTGTGAGTAGACACAGCACTGCAAAAGAGAACAATAAAGGCTACATATGGATTTTTAGACCCTCTATATGATCAACTTCCAACCCTGCTTACAATCTAAGTGTGGCATCCTGTGCTCTTCTGTCTGTGCTTTTGTCAATGCAGACAATACAGCTGCAGCTTTACCAGTGAGGCTGCATTGCTTTTGTTTATACAGTCAGACTATACCTGGCCACAGCCCCACACTTGAGAAGTTATACCAGGAAAAGCACATTTTTGCTAGAGCAGTCAGCTGGGGCTGTGGTTGGCACAGCTATGCTGGGGAAATCACAATTCACTACGCTCCTAGTTGGCATTGCTGATAGCAGAAGTTTGGAACAGAGTTGGAGTCTCACAGGACTCTCATAGCTCAGGAAGAACAGATTGCCTTTAAACTTACTGATCCCAAGCAGCTCAGGTCTTTGGTGCTTTCTTGACAGCCCTGGGAGCTTTTGTGAGTTAGAACAGGCTTTTGCACTATACTGTAATTTGTTTTAAACTGGAAGCTCCTTCCTTCATCCATAACTGCTTCTACCACATTACTTACAGGAGCAGATTTGAGTACTGCCTTCTCCAGAAGATGATTTGCAGCCATTCAATTAATTCTTTAACCCATAACACATATTTGCCTGATATGTGAAGTTTGCTAATAGATATGGAAACCTGATCTTATTCTAGTTACCTTGCCAGTTTTAAATCTGATATAGCAAAGGTAGGTCAGCCCTCCAGACCAAAAAGCATCCTTCCTTTCCTCTGCCATCCAGCACACTGTCCAATGACCCTCTCAAAAAAAAAAAAAAAAAAAAAAAAAAAAAAAAAAAAAAAAAAAAAAAAAAAAAAAAAAAAAAGAGAAGAAAGCAAAGCCAAATACAGAGAAGAGAGGCAGAGAGTGTATTTTACTGTGGAACCTTCTAGATCAGTCCTGCCATGAAACAAACAAACAAACAAAACCTAAATGAACAAGCAACTGAAAACTACAAAAGCCACAAGAACTCAGTATTATTAATTAATCATTTGCCTGTTTGAAAGCTTTATTACTATGTTTCTTCCAAACCAAACAAGAACTGATATAAAATCCCTCTTATGCTGAAATAAGGGGAGCAGCATTTGGGACAGCCTACCTAAGAAAGGACTGCAGTCATCATCCCATCAGTGCTACCTCACAAGTTTTTTACATCACATTCTCATTAATATTACATTAAGATCACATTAATACAGCTCATGTAACTACCAGTAGCATTCAAGTTCCCAGTTAAAGTATTTTTTAGTTCTTTGCTGTTTGAATTCCCAGAGGGGCTGTGGAATCTCCTTCTCTGGAGCCTTCCAAGCCATGTCTGGATGTGTTCTTGTGTGACCCGAGCTAGATTGTCTGGTCCTGCTCTGGCAGGGAGGTTGGAGTCGATATTTGGGTCCCTTCCAACCCGTGACATCCTGCGAGCCTGTGATCCTGTGAATTTCAGCCTACTACTCACCTCTCGTTCTGTATGCTGGTCTCTTCGGTTACATTCCCGTAGGCGGATGCTCTCGGCAGACACAAGGTAGCTTACTGCTCCTGAGCCCTCTGTGCTTGTGTCACGGAGGCACCCACAGAGCAGACAGCAACAGCCACTTGACAGCTGTGGATTTATTGTGATTACTCTGTTTTCCTTCCTACACAGTGAAATTGCAGGCTCGGATGTCAGTCGGGAGCACACTGCTGCACGATCAGTTAAACTACCCAGAGGGAGAACAACTAAAATGTGCAGGCACGGAGAAAAGGAAAACGTCCCCAGGGGGTACCCGTAGCATATAGGTACACTCCCTGAAGACAGGATGGGGGAAGATCTGACTACCGGGCTGCTTGCTGCGTGGAGAGAGACCCTCTCGCTAGCAGGACGCCCAAGTTCTTTACTGCCACTCAATTTCTTACTTGGTCGGTTCCCAAGTTCCCAAAGGGAACTTCTGGGCCCGGAGGCATCAGCTAACGTCTGGGGGGTGCCCAAGTGGTCTTTAATGGCTTGTAGCTATTGTCGGCCCTCTGCGTGTTTGGCGGGGAGCCGCGGTTTGTCTCTCAGAGAGGAGATGGACTGACCGAGCGGGTTCGAAGCCTGTCTGTATGCACCGTGTGCCAGAGCTGAGCATGCTGATGTGGGTCGGGTATGCACTGCTGCGCGCCAGTGTCTCTGCAGACCGCTGGGCTGGCTCGGGCTAACACCGCGGCTCATGCGCTGAGTAGAAGTAGCAACCGCTAATGGATCTGGGCAGATTTCCCCTACCGTCTGCCTTGCCTTGCCCTTTATGTTGCTCCAAATTAGAGCTGGCCTGTTGATGGGCCAGATCTGGTCCATAATAAAGTTTTACTCCTCCCTTTGTTCCTCCTAGCAAAGCTGGCAGGACAACCTAACTTCTGCCACTGCCAATGTAAGGCTCTGGGGAACGAGGGAAGGAGATGGGATAAAACAGAGAGTCAGAGCTACCAGGACTGGTGCAGGAGCTGAGCAATGTGAGCCAGGCTGTGCTCTCTAAAGATGTGGTGGGGAAGGACAGTTCTTTCCTGACTTCCTGGGCAGCAGTGATAAATTACTGAGGCTGCTATATATTAAATAGAGTTCTCAAGAAGAACGTCCCTGAGTTTGACTTCTTTAATTCTCCTTTTTGATTTATTGTTCATCTTTCTGCTTCTTTATAAGGAAAATGAGTTTTTATTCACTTTGAAAAAGCAAGAAGTCATTAACATGTAGACTGTGCAGTTCATGTTGACTTTTTAGATCCACTAATATATCCTAGCCCAAAATTATGAGTCAGGCCTTATAAAAAGATCTGACCAAAAAAAGAGTGCTAAAATATAGTGGTTTAAAATACAATTTTCCTGTTTGCAGCATTTAAAAAAGGTAGTATTTACTGCGGAGCTTGCAATAGAACACAGGCAGTTGTTTTCACTATGTCAGGTATTTGTTCTGACACTTTTAAGATGTACCAACTTCCCATCTGCAGGCATTTTGCAGTAGTGTTCCTCATCTCTTTTGCCATCTCTTACCTCCCCTTTCATCAGGAATCTTTGCAGCTGTATCTGTTGGAGACATGACAGCTAGCTTACCTGCTTCTGGCCTTTGCAGGTTTATTTAATAAGCTGTTTCAAACGTCTACCTAACTATCCTACTAATTTTAATCGACATCACCACAAACAGGCATTGCCTTTTTGGTGATAAAGTTTACAATATCAGTAGTTGTTTACAGTCAGAAGTGGAGATGAACAGCATTGCAATCTGATGCTAACGTCACACAACTAACATACACCACTTCAACTGTCATGTGCAGCTGAAAAGCAGACCCAGCTTTTGCTCCTGTCATGGAAATTGACACACACTACTCTCTAGCATTTGTTTCCTGATAGAGTTTTTTCGATTCTTGTCTTATTACAGATATGCTTTGGAGATTATTTAATCCCATGCAAGTGAAAGTCCCAATATCTTTGACAGGAATATAACCTTCAGGTTCATTAACATCTCATCAGAAACATAGTCCCATCCCCACCATACAGCAAAGCTGACCACTTAATCTACTTCTCAGGTTCTTTAGGTGTTCCTCTTTGCTACAGCTGGCCTCAGAAGGGTGCCTTTTGGCTCTGAGATTCCTTGCTGCTTTCACTTAGTTTGCTCGTGGTTAGGGTGAGGACGCAGCCAGTGCCAGAGGCTCAGGCAATGCGGGTAAAAAGACCAGCTTTAGAGTTTGGTTGTGATTTAGGGTTTTTTTATAGAAATGCCTGCAGGGTGACAGGGAGTGGGAGATACTAATCCCACGGTATTTCAGAACAAACTTTAGTTGAGAAATGTTACAAGTCTTACAAGAGAGTTGGTTCTCACAGCATTCCCGGGTTGAAGAAATTGGTTAGGGTTCCCCCACAGAATTACAGAGGTATTTTCTAGACAACTTCAAGGCTTCAATCATCGATTCGGAGCAGAAGAGTTTCTGGTGGCCACGAGGATGCTGCTGGTGGGTTGCAGGAATCCTAGAGCCGAGGCTCCCGCCGGAGAGAGCCTTCCTGGTGTCCTCAGCAGTGTTCTGCTGGCCAGCAGTAGGTGGCGCTCAATCTCCACCTGTCCGCTGAAGCAGGCAGGAATGCGTTTGGAGTAATTAGGCCTGCGAGATAGCGCTCAACAGGGTTACTGCCGGAGTCGATGAGAGTGTGTGGGCACGGGGAGGAAGGAGCGCCAAGATGCTGCACCAGCTGGAGAAGTCTTAGGTGAGATAGACTGGCTGCCAGAACAGCCTGCCAAGACAGTCAAGGGGAAGGAGCCAGGAACTGGAGAGAGATTTGCAGCATCTTGAGAGCAGCTATGGCGATCCTCGTGCCGGCCGAGTCAGGCAGTGCCTGTCAGGAGCAGCCACGCAGCATCCCGGGCAGGACTTGTCAGACTCCACCGGAGACTCTTATTCCAGTCGGTGGTTGGCCACACACTCCTTCTTCTGGGACTAACCCCAGCGCAGGGGATACGTTTGAGCTGTGTCACTCGGAGTGCCGGCAGGATGGAAGGGCTGCAAGGACAGTCCTGGCTCTTGGCGCACACGGGCGTGGGGAGCAGGCACGGTCACTTCTGACACGAAGCGGACAACAGGGCAAGCAGGCTTCCCCCCGAATTCTGAGCTTGCTCTCTGGCAGCAGCGAAGCAGCCTTTCCCCCCGAATTCTGAGCTTGCTCTGGGGCAGCAGCAGAGCGCACCTCCACAGCCTGAGGTTCGGTGCTTGCAGTTTGTGTCGCACTGGCTTTTTGTTGCCATGCTAGATCAGCGTCCCAAAGGGGACCGATGTGGGTGAGGAAAAGGACTGCTTATCGCAGCAGCAATTCTCTCTCGTGCATGATTATATTAATAGGAAGAGAGTTTGTCTTGTTGGGAACCAGAGCACAGCTGGTGCCATATGCCCTGCTCTATGCTGCTGGGTTCGCTATCCTCACCTGGCCACGTCGTGTAGCTGCCTGCAGCCCCCCTCACGGGTTTCTTAGTGCTGAGCATTCTGCCTTCAAACAGGATTGTGCCCAAGGTTCCTGCTTTTTTGGTACAAACACGATGTTGCTCAGAGAGATGTGGAGTGGGGAAAGGAGACTTTGCCACGGTTGTTTGCGAGAAGTGGGCAATTGTACCGACAGCCCTCAAATGCTTTGCCAAAAGGGGTGTATCATGAAGGCCATTCACAAACTTGTTTTCTTAGAGAGTGTTCCCCTCACAACCACACCTAAACGTAACTCACAGGACTTTTCTTCCTGCCATGGGAAAATCTCTTTCTGCACTACTCAAGAAGGCTTCTCCCCAGAGATGTTTTGCATAGTGAAGTGAGCAGAGTGTTACTATTTGAAAATGAAAAGCAAAAATTGAAATCTTGCATTAACTTTGCAAAACGATCAAAATTGGTTACACCTGACCCTAGATCAGGTTTCCCATCTGAAAGAACCAGATTGTGACTTTCCTTGTACAAGGAAAGGCTTCCAGCTTTATGAGGATCATCCAGACTCTGTCTTGCACCTTCCAAGCCAACTGAATGTTGCAGGACACAATAATCCTCCTGCTGCTTTAGAATATGACTGCCCAGCATCTTGGCACCATTGAAGCAAAGCACAGTGAATTTAAGCTTTGAAATGTGCAGTCTAGTGGTTTACACATGGAAGCTCCTCTCTCTCTATAGTTGTTCACAAATGCCTTCAGTTCTCTCTCCATGTTCCTGTAGTAGTTCTGACCTTACTGCAGTGGTGTGGAAATGATTAACTGTGTCTGTGTTCAAAGATCTAATTAGAGGTGATATTATTTTTAACTATTATTCCTGCTGCTACTACTACAACAATAGCATCTCCACGCAGTACTTTGTGATAGAAAATACTGCCATAGATTGAATTTTAAAACTGCTAAAGATGTCCCCCTGCCACCAGCATGTTGTCTCTTACCTGTGCTTGCAAAGCTGTCTTATGGCAACACACAGAAAGGGTCTCCTGTCCTCTTTGGCAAAAACTTAAAAGCCCCAATGTCAAATACTCTCAAAGGCACTTCTGTGGTCAAGGTTCATTTATAGAGACACTAGGAAGGTTGTGGTGCTTATCTAAGTTTGTGAGATTTTCTGATGTTGATGTAGGCCATTGCACTTTGATTGCCAGCCTGTGGCTCTGGGAGCTCTGCTGCAGGCAGCAGGATTTGGAAATGTTGGTCTTGGTGCTGGTGGCTCATGCTGTTCTAAGGGAAGAGGAGGTGGCTGGTGCCATGGAGCAGCAGAGCACTCCTTTGCCTTTTGATATCATCAGGCAGGGTGCAGCAGACCAGAGACTTAGACCCATGAGTCCAGTGTAATTAAAATACAGCATGTTAACTATGTCAAACAAATGTCAAACAAAAAGGCTCTGAAGGAGTTAGTGAAAACGCACGGTTGTCAGTGACTGCTAAATGACACAGTAAATACACACACAGTCAGTGATGGATGTACCCTAATTATGATTCTGAACTTCTGTTTTATTTCTAACGTACACTGGCTGGTGAGTGCAACACGCTGCAAGAGGCAGAAATAATTCTCCAGTGTCTCCCTTCTTCCAGAAGGTGTTGCTGTTACACAGCTCTGTCAAAGGCGCACACAGTCATGTAGAAAGCAGGATGGAATAAAATGTGGTAAGGCTGGATAAAAAAATGTAAACCATACTAAGTATATAGAATTCAGTCACAAGGATTTCTATTATGCAGGGAAAAGAGAGCCTTTAGTGTAGTATGTGTCCACAGTATAAATAGTTCAGCAAAATGTAAACACTAAATATTTCCACCAGAGATCTTTGCAACCTCGCTTACAGTAGCTCTACTTTTCTTTTTCATCAAGGACTTCTCCTAATAAAGGGGCTTTTGTGGACTGAATTGGGAAAAATAGCAGCCACCTGTAACTTTTTTAAAAACCTAACAGTACATACAGTACATCTATCAAAAGTGGAGGAATTCGAGACCTGCAGACTTTTTAAAGAAGCAAGTTCCACACAAGATATAAAACAAATGCCATGTGTGCACTCAGCCAAACAAATTAACAAAAGGGCATTTCCAATATTGCTTAAATAACTCTGGCTTAATAATGCTCTCCTTTCACACAAGCTCACAAAAGCAAAAAGAAAAACCTGCATTTTCATTGTATTGTCTGGCAAGAACCCTGGGGAGTTTTGGTTGGTTGGTTGGTTTTTGTTGGTGTTGTTTTAATAAGCCATTAGCCTAAACATGTGAATTCTCTGTGAGGTACTTCGGGGTTGCACCCAGCACCTTAATGTAGAGCTGCTCTGTGTGCAAGATGAGAGATTGGTTTTCCTGGACCACTTCGTGCTGCTCCCCTGTCAGAAGAACTCTGTTGAGGTCCTATATCCATCAGACATGATGCCATAGAAGTCCCCTGGGTGTTGCTGGGTTAGCTGTCAGTATTAAGGGAGAAACCAAGTGTCACACGGATCCAGAGACTGATGCAGCGCAGAGGCTGCTGTTCAGAGGGGTAGAACTCTCTCTGTTCCTGCTAGAGCTAGGTAGGTGTCTTTGGATGCTCAACAGTTCTGTGTGCAAAACTATGAAATGTTCCCAAAGGTGCCACAAGAAAAGTGTATTCAGTTAAATTATCCTACAAAGCTTGCAAGTCACTCATTTTTCACAGCCCCAGATAATTTACAATGCCCATTTCTTAGTGTGACTGTTCAGCTTCAGCTTTTGGTGGCTGGTGTTCTAGTGGTGAACTACAGTGGTGCTTTGCAGGCATTTAGATTCAGGAGGATTTCCTTAGAAGGGGGTGGGGGAAAGTAACATGATTGTGCTTATGTTTTTAAGTCCAGTGGAGAGTGACAAAAAGATACCAAAAAAATGACTCATGCAGGAAATTTAAAATTATGCATTGGTTGATATAAACAGGCCTTTGTATAAGAACTGTTGTTCCCAATCTTCATTGGCTCTGAATAAGCAATACAGCATGTCACACTTTGCTTTTCCCGTTGGCCTCTGTTTAAACTTCTCAATTTCCTGTGGCCACAGCAACATTAAAAGGTCTTGTGAATAAAACATTTACCATCCTTCAATATAAAAAACAAAGGGCCTCCACCAGAGATCTAGTAGAGATGAACTTGGGCTCTGCTGTCCCTGAGATACAAAGCTCCCTGAGACTACACCACTTCAAAATTACTGCCTTTCGTCTGCAGCCCTGTCTGGCCACATTCAGCCTGAGTCCAGGACTGAAATTCTGCTGTGCCACAGCTTTGCTTTCTAGGGATTGGGAGCTGTTGTTGGCTTGTTCTGTGTCTCAGGTATGACAGAGGCCTCTGCACCAACTGCTTGAATACAGTTGGCATTCAAGATACTCCAGGAATGCTCCAGAAACTCCCCAGGTGGCATTCTGTCATCCACCAGAGACTGTGTCCTAGAAGGGGAACCTTGAATTGTCAGCTAGGCTTTATCACAGTCTTTTTGTTCCTCCCTAGTGTCAGATTTTCTCTCTAGCTAAAAGTGCTTTGCGAACATTGATATATAACTAGGATTTGAGATTTTGTTCCCCTTTGGAAAACACAGAAGTGTGTCAGAGAAGCTAAGATGTCCAAGAGAATCACAAAGTCACATCAAGAATGTGGACACAAATAATTAGATCCCAACTCCTGTTTTCCAGCCATGAGTTTTTTCTTACAGCTTATTCGCAGAGGTCTCTATTGTCTTTATTTTTAAAATATTGTCTTTATTTAAAAATACTATGTTTATTTTAAAAGTATTGTCTTTATTTTAAAGTAGTCTTTTTAAAAAAAATACTAATTTTTTAAAATTATTTTTTAAATGGTGACTTTCATTTAATACCAAAACAGCCTTCAGGGCCAAACATTGCAGCCAGCTTTATTCCACTGCTATCATCGCTGGGGCTGTTTCCCTCCCCTGGCTCTGCATTAGAACTGTCTGTGGTGAGAAGAGAGTCCTCTCACATGTCTAGCTGCATTCCTGACCCACCGTTTGGTCTGGTTAAGATGAGGCAGCTGAAAATAATGAGTGTCACAAAGTGACAGTAACCCACTTCTGACCTGAGGCTACCCCTCATCTCTCCAGGGCAGGCAAGCCCATCCTCAAAAACCAATAGACTGAGTATTTCAAAGGCCTCTTCTGGGCAGCTGTGTCAATGTATCAGTCGGGTTTCAAAACCATCTCTCATCTGTCTGTAGCAGTAAAATGGGTCCTCCTGGACAACACAATAATAGAGCAATCCCTGATCTCCTGTTTGTCCAGCACAGGTCACTGTTGCCTGTGTGCAAGCAGCCTGAATCTGGCAAGGAACCTTGCTGTCCCACCAGCTGTAGAAGCCAAAGGAAAACAACTGCATCATGCAGGGGTTATTTTCCTCCTGTGAAGGAAAGGTGAGGCTGTGGCACATTCATCAAGCAGCAGTCTGTAAGGTGTTACCTTTTTCTTTAGTCTTGAGCAATCTGGTCAGTCATCCACACTTAGCAACTGAACTTCATGGACTAGAGCTCGCTGCTCGTGGCCTCTGTGTTGGGCTGCTCAGTCATTCCAGACCATTTGCTTTATCCTTCTCTAGACAGCCTGGATTTTCAAACATCTCTTTTGGGGCTCCTCTCCTGCTGGTTTCAAGCATACCCCTCACAGACTGTAGGTGTGTGTCCTGCCTTAGCCTACATCTTGGGACGTGTTTAGCAGGGCACAGGTAGAAGCCAGCTCCCCCTGTTGCTTTCCCTGCTGCATCCTGGCTGTGTGAGCTTCCTTGTGGCCGGCAGGGAGGAAGGGAAAGCAGGAGGAAGCCTATCTATGACTTTCAATAAACACATTTTGCTGAGGAAATAGCCCATACATGCAGTTCTGGCTGAACTCAGCATCAGGGGAGCTGCAGTTAATCAGCTCTGCCTTCGTCACTGGGTTCCACAGCAGCTGGAGCCATGTCCCAGAGAAAGCACAGGTGATTGAGCTGCTGAACAAACTAAGAATTAACACAAATATTAAACAAGAAATATCTCCATGAGCTCCTACTTCTTCCCCCCCTCCTCTTCCTATCCTTGTGTATGGTTGTTAAAAAACAAGCCTTGTCTTGGAGAAATCCCCTGAACCAGGACTCTGGAAGGTATGGATGCCCCAGAGAACTGGTTAATATTCAAGCACCACTTCCTCTAAGCTCAAAGTCAGAGCATTCATTCAAGTGAAAAATAAAGCAGAGGAGGCAAGAGACCTGCATAGATGAGAAGCAGCTGCTCAAAAAACTCATATGGAAGAAAGAAGTTTATAGGATATGGGGAAAAAAAAAAAAACAAAACAGGTGACTTGGGAGGGTTATAGGAACATTGATATGGTATGGTAAGTTGGAATGCAACAAGGAAGGCCAAAGACTTCTTAGAATTAAATTTGGCCAGGGAAGGAAAAGAGAACAAGAAGGGCTTCTTCAAATCATCAGTGCTAACAGAAAGACCAGGAAAAACATGGGCCTGCTGCAGAATGAGGCAGGAGCCCTGGTAACAGGATGCAGCAAAGGCAGAGTTGCTGAAGCCTTCTCTGCTTCGGTCTTCACTGCTGAACCCAGCTCTCGGGAATCCCAGACACTGGAGGTGAGGGAGGAAGTCTGGGCAACGAAAGACTCTTCCTTGGTCAGTGAGGACTGGGCTAGGGATCGTTTGGGCAAACTGAGCACCCGTAAGTCCACAGGCCCTGATGGGATGCATCTGTGAGTGCTGAGGGAGCTGGCCAGTGTTGTTGCTGCGCCACTCTCCATCATTTGTTGAAGGTCATGGAGGATGGGAGAGGTGCCTGATGACTGGAAGAAAGCAGACTCCAGTCTTCAAAAAGGGCAAGGAGGAGGAACCAGGGAACTACAGAGCTGTCAGCCTCGCCTCCATCCCTGCAAAGGTGATGGAGCAACTCATTCTGAAGGCCTTCTCTAAGCCCGTGAAAGACAAGGGCATCACTGGAGTAGTCAGCATGGATTCACTGAGGGGCAATCACATTTGACTAATCTGATAGCCTTCTGTGGTGGTGTGACTGAGTGGGTCAATGAAGGAACATAGTGAACTTCAACAAGGCTCTGGAGCCTTTCAAGGCCTACCTGGCTGTGTTCCTGTGTGACCTGCACTAGATTGTATGGTCCTGCTCTGACAGGAGGTTGGACTTGATGATCTCTGGAGGTCCCTTCCAGCCCCTAGCATCCCATGATTATGTGATGCTGTGATTTGACACTATCTCTTGTAACATCCTCATAGGTAAGCTCAGGAAATGTGAGTTAGATGAGTGGATGGTGAGATGGATTATGAACTGCCTAAACAACAGAGCTCAGAGGATTGTGATCAGCGGTGCAGTGCCCAGTTTAGACCTGTAGCTAGTATTGCCCCCACAATTGGAAGGAAATTGTTTGTGATTGTAGTCATCCTTCACTATTTCTTACTATTATTTAATGCTGCTGTTTCAATAATGCCCTGAGGCTTTGATTAAGAGCTGGCAATGAACTGGAGTGCAGTCAAACTGCTCTTGCTGCTACTGGAGTTGTCACTTGTCACTGGAGAAATTGCCTTTCCCTCAAATATTCTCCTCCTGCAGGTCATTCTCTGCTTGCCCTCTGAGAAGTGAGAGGAGCTTACTGGACATTTATCCATCACCTGCTTGATATCAGTCACAGTACTTAATTTTGATGTGCATCTGCTTTTGGAGATGCAAAATGCTGGTGGGGACTAACACTGTTATCACTTGGTTTCAGATGTAAGTTTGTTTCCCTGGCACCCACCCAAGGTTCTGGCAGTCCTGGCAGCTGACATTTTGCAACTCACTTTCCTATCTTCTTCAACCGTAGTCTGATTGTTATGGGTGCCATGAAATAGATGAGGAAAATAATAGTGTCCTTGATCTAGAACTTCACAAGTATTAGCAACTGGACTATATTATATACATTTTTACTTTGGTTCAGTAATGCCAGTAACAGCAGCTAGATATGTTACACATCTTGGGGATTACTACGTTGGTGTCAATAGCTATTCTTGCCACATCCACTTTGTTTATTATGTTTTGTAGTTGTCATGTCCATTTGCTCTGCCCAGACACTGATCTTGAGGTAAAATGCCCCAAACCTTGATGCCTGCTGTTTTACTCACGAAGTGCCCTGGGTACAATATGAGTAGCACTAATCCACGTGACCTTGTGTGATTTCCCCAAGACAAAACTTTGCTTAATCCAGTCATTAAAATTCCCTAATAAAACCCATACAAGTGATCAGAAAGTATTTTAAGAGAAGAAAAGCTTGAAAGAGCTTATCTGAGCTTGACCACCCGAATGAGAGAGGATTGCTTGAGCATCAGTCTTGTCCTCATGGAAGGTTATCAGGCAGTTGGGCTTCTTCAGATGGGAAGAAATTGAAACACTATTCTTGGTCAGCTGGTCATCTAATCTCTAGAACTGGCAAAATTTACAGTACAGCTTGCCTGAGTCAAGAGATCTGTTCCTCCCAGAGCACTCACTGACTCATCTCTTAGTTAAAGCTGTCAACTTGCCCTTTGTCCTCCACAGTGTACTGTTAAATTAAAGCAGGAAGCAAGAAATACACCATTACCTTTGTCATATCAACTAGTAAACATTGTTCTGGTGCAGCCTGCTGGTCTTCGTGCTTAAATGTCCAAAAGGATTGATCCACCTACCATTAAAGATAAATACTTGATATTCAGTGTCCTTAGGGAGGCACAAGTCATCTGTAACAGATGGAATTAAAAATCTGAAAGAAGCAAAACTATTGCAAAAATATCTAGATTAAGGAAGGTATTAAATGTGATGGGAAGTACAAGGTAAAGAGTTTGATGTGGGGAAAGAAAAAAAAAAAGACATATCAATTATAAAGGCATATTTTATTTTGAGAGAGAATTAACCTGATAGCCTTTTATGAGGACATAAGTAGGTGGGTAGATGATGGTAGTGCAGTGGATGTGGTTTATCTTGACCTCAATAAAGCATTCCACACTGCCTACCACAGCACCCTCACAGCTTAACTGAGACAGTGTGGTCTGGGTGATCAGGTAGTGAGGTGGAGTGTGAGCTGCTTGAAGGAAAGAAATCAGAGACTTGTGGTCAATGGGACAGAGTCTAGTTGGAGGCCTGTATCTGGTGGAGTCCCTCAGCGGTCAGTACTGGGACCAATACTATTCAATATATTCATCAACGACCCAGATGAGGGCACAGAGTGCACTGTCAGCAAGTCTGCTGATGGCACCAAGCTGGGAGGAGTAGGTGACACACCTGAAGGCTGTGCTGCCATTCAGTGAGACCTGGACAGAGTGGAGAGTTGGTCAGGGAGAAACTGAAATCCAACAAGGACAAGTGTAGAGTCTTGCACCTGGGAAAGAAAACCCTATGGACCAGTATAGGCTGAGCCAGACATGCTGGAGAGCAGCTCTGGGGAAAGTGATCTGAGAATCCTGGTAGACAACTGGATGACCATGAGGCAGCAATGTGCCCTTGTGCCCAGAGGGACACTGGTGTCCTGGGTGTATCAGAAGGGCTGTGGTTAGCAGCTGGAGAGAGGTTCTCCTCACACCTCTACTCTGCCCTGGTGAGGCCATATCTGGAATATTACGTTCAGCTCTGGGCCCACCTGTTCAAGAGGGACCTCAGGAGTCCAGAGAAGAGCTACAAAGATGCTGAAGGCACTGGAATCTCTCTCCACTGAGGCCAGGCTGAGGGAGCTGGGGCTCCTTAGCTGGGAGCAGAGCAGCCTGAGGGGTGACTTCAGTCATGGCATCAAGATGTGCAGGGCAGTTTTGGGAGGACAGAGCCAGGCTCTGCTCAGGGATGTCCAATGACAGGACAAGGGGCAATGGTTGCAAGCTAGGGCAGAGGAGGTTCCACAGGAACATAAGGAAAACGTTTTTGACTGCGAGGGTAACAGATCATTGGAGCAGGCTGCCCAGAAAGGTTGTGGCGTCTCCTTCTCTGGAGACATTGCAAACCATCTGGATGTGTCCCTGTGTGACCTACTGTAGGTGATGCTGCTCTGGCATGGGAGTTGGACTGGATGATCTTTCAGGGTCCTGTTCAACTCCTAATGTTCAGTGTGATTCTGTGAATTGGAGGCTTGTTACTGTTTGCGCACTCCTGCAACAAATAGCTGTTGTGCAGAAGACAACTTGATTTATAAGAATGATTTGTTTAATTTACAAGGCTTTTGTGAAGTATATGACCACTATGGAATTCTAATGCTTACAAATACCACCTGTTGAGGAAATTAAGTGTTAATATTTCCTAATTTCACAGGGGGAAATGGAGAATGAGATTAATCTCAGACTAGAGATGGAAAGCCAAGCATTTCTGCTTCGTGTGTCTTTTTCTGCAGGCATTAGACCATGGAATGAAGATGTCTTTTCTTCTACAGAAAATATAGGATGCAAAAACAGTTCCAGAGAAGTCACTGGTGACAGCTCAAAGAAGAAATGTACAGATGCTGTAAGTAGTAAGTAGTTACACATCCAGTATGTTCGTATTTTGCTTTGCTCATAAATATTGATCTGATCTCAAAAATGCATGTAATATTTCAATACACTTTGATGTCTGCCTTTGGTTTCTTGACTTGTGAGAAAAGTTTGGTATGTTGGCAGCCCAGGAGCTCTTTTTCTTTGTTTTTCTCCTCTTACAATAAGATAGGGATAACTTAGTTGTTCAAAATACTTCTGAAACTCAAGAATTCAAAGAGTTCATTGAATTAGGGAGGCTAAAGGTCTATTTCTCCATTGCTTTGCATCTTAGTTGGAAACTGCTGTGAGTATATGAAGATCCCTGATCCATTAATATATAGATACTGACTTGTTCTAAGTGATTGCTCAGTGTGCAATGCAGTGGAAACTCTGGTCATCTATCTTCTGCCAGCATTGTCAGGATGGGTGCTGTGTGATCCTCCTCCCCCCTGATAATAGACCAATGTCACATTTACAGTGACAGGTTTAGCTGAGTACATTCTCAGACAAATTAGCATAAAAATAACTGTCTCCTAAGTTAGATGCACAAGATATTGTGGTTTGGGGTTTTTTTTGTTTGTTTGTTTGTTTTGTTTTTTGTTTTTTTAATGGTAAATGTTGGAACAAATAATATTCCATATTGGTTCAGTAATTAAGATATGCATATGTTGGCTCCAAAGATCCCTAATTACATCTGCTTTAGGGATGCTGTTAGAAGATAATTGTATACAGTTGCTGCAGAGACAGTAGAGGAGCTTAACTGGAGTAGAGGGAAATCCTAGAATAGTAGCTTTGGACCACCATTTATTTTGTGAATTCTTTTCTGCAGATACTACTTCAGGGGTGTGTTGTCCTGCATATTTTGTGTAGAAAATTGCACTTTGGATGTGACTTTTCAGCTGTGAGCCTCACCTTCTCTACTAAAGCAGTGAGAAATCTCCAATACATTTTAATGGTCTAGTCTCAGGTCACACAGAATCACAGAATATTAGGATTTGGAAGGGGCCTCGAAAGGTATCCGGTCCAAGCCCCTTGCCAGAGTAAGATCACCTAGAGTAGGTCTCACTGAAATGAATCCAGGTGGGTTTGGAACATTTCCAGAGGAGACTCCACAACCTCTCTAGGCAGCCTGCTTCAGTCGTTTGTCACCCCCACAGTGAAGAAGGTTTTCCTTATGTTGCCATGGAAGCTACTCTGTCCCAGCTTGCAACCATTGCCCCTTGTCCTGTCATTGGCCATCACTGAGCAGAGCCTGGCTCTGTCCTCCCAAAACTGCCCTGCACATCTTGATAGCCATGACTGAGGTCAGCCCTCAGGCTGCTCTGCTCCCAGCTAAAGAGCCTCAGGTCTCTTCAGCCTTTCCTCAGGAGAGAGAGATGTTCCAGTGCCTTCAGCATCTTTGCAGCTTTGCTCTGGACTCTTTTAAAGAAGAGGTCCCTCTTGAGGTCCCTCTTGAACTGAGGGGCCCAGCACTGGGTCCCCAGGTAATAGATGTTTCTCCTGCTGAAAAGGGCTTCCATTACATAGCTTCTTTCATCCAAAGATTCCTGAAACATCCCAGACTTCACGCACCACATTCACAGCACCATAAGGAATTCCTAAGCATACAGCTTTGTCAAAAAGGATGGATGGCTGTGCCAGATTGATGGTGAAAGCCTCTCCTAGAAATTCTTCCTTAGCATTAGTTACATCAGAACAGAAGGACAGAGGAGCACATGGTATCAGGTTAAAAAGGCAGGGTGCCATGGAGCTTCAAGCTTCAGTGTACTAGAGGTTTATGGCAGACAGCAGAAAAAGAGCAGTGGTGAACTGGATTAAGGTTATCAAGATGAAATGGCCACAGCCTGCCACTGACAAGCAGAGTAATTTAAAAATTATCTGTGGATGGATGCTGTTTGATGATGTAGGCAGAATTTGAAGTGATACTTCCCATCTGGGCACTGGCAACCTTGCAAAAAGCAAGAGTTAAAAATTAACAATCTGAAGGCAAGTCAAAATACACTCCCTGTCTGTAAATCAAAAAAGTACTGCTTCAAACCCAGCCAAATCTGGCTGCTCCTTTATCCCCTACAACCACCATCATAATTACAGCAGCTGATTTTCCTCACACCCACCTCAGAGATTTCTGGGGGTTTTGGCCAGGTTTGCATCCCCATCTGATTCAGCCTACTTTTACTTATGTTTAGCACATTGTGTAATAAGCAAAGATTACATAAACCAGGGACTGTAGCTCCAGCTTCAAAAATCATCATCAAAAATAGGAGATCAGAGGCAGGATAGCAGCTCCTGTAGTTTTTTTTTTTCTTTAGCATGATACAGAATTTCAGTCTGGGCTAAATGCTCAACTGTTTCAGATCTGTATAGAATCATTAATGCTACTCCACTAAGCTTATTAACACCTTATTGGAGGTCTGGGCTCTCATCAACAAGTGTCTCAGTGTTGAAACCTTGACAGTAACTAGTCAAAAAAAACTGGGATTAAATTTGGATGCATTCAGTTGAGAAAGAATTTTCTCATTGCCACCAGGTAAGCTCTTACCTTTACCTAGAACAATCAGCTATTCAAGATACAAAACAGACTCTGCTGTGTATCTCTGCTCCTGTCCTGAAACTGTTCCCACTAGAACAGCCTTCAGTCCTCACTCCCACTCATTTTACCAGAAAAAGTTAAATAGAAGCTTCCAGTTCCTCACAAGAAGATATTTGAGTAGCTAATTAAATGCCTTATTGAACTGATCCAAACTGGAATCAGTGAGATACAGATGCTTGGAACATGATCCAGACCATAATAAAATTAACTGGGTTACTCTAGCACCTAAACAGCCAAGAGTGTGGGTTTCCTTCCAACAGGTCTTGTGAAAGTATAGAGTAGGAAGGCTTATGGAAAGGTGACTCTTATCTGCATAGTATCTACTAGCCTGAATGATGGGGTGCTTTCTAAAGGATACATTAATTCCACTGTCTTCTTTAGGCTGACATTTCTCCTAAAGAAAATGTAATTGCACTTGTTGGGTAAGTCTGTGATTACTGCTACATTGATGTAGATCCAGAGTTGTGCTGCTGAAGTTAACAGAGCTCTTGCAAAGGTATGCTGTGGTGTAGACCAGTCTTTGCTTTTAAACATTTATAAGTTTTGTTCTTATAAATTTAGTATATTACACTTTGTGCAAAATACATTAATACAGGTATTGCTAGTAAGAAAGGGGGTGAAAACTGCAGCCCCAGGAAGGGCCGAGCTACAACCCAGGCTGTTTCTGTATTTAAGGATCTATTTTTTCCTGTGTTTCTGCACTTTCAAGTTTTTTGTTATTGTTGTTTCAAGGTTTTTTTATGGTGGTGGATTTTTTTTTATTTTTTTTTTTTCCTTTTTTTCTTTTTTTTCTTGTACAATTTGGTCTTTCACATAATGGGACAGACACAAAGCCTTGGTTGGAAATCTCCCCTTAGCTTGTTGCAATATTTACAAAGCTGTGCTTTTCAAACATACTGCAAGATGGGTTTAGTAAAACAAAAGGTACTATGATTTATTGTTCCAAGATTATTGATTTAATAAATTAACAGGAATTTCCATGGAGGGTAGGAGCTCTGGCACTATTAAAAAGTATTTATCTGTGTTTTAACTAGCATTGATTAGAGTATTCAAATTGTCCCAGTGCTCTGTAATTGCTCTTTATAGGTGGAATGCCCTCTGCTGTGCGTGAGACTGTAAAATAAACATTCAGCCAGAAGTGACAATGGCTCTTTTAAAAGCCAGAGGGGGTTAACTTTATTTTTTTTAAGAGAGAAGAAAAGAATTTGTGTCATGCTTTAAAAACACAGCTTTGGCCGAAGTACCTTGTAACACTGCAAGGACAGCAACAGATTGTTATAGCTATCGTCCTGAGAGGCACAGCTATATCTTTATATTTGACTGTATTCAAATGAGAAAGTCTTTTTCTGTGGTTGTTTTAAAGTGCCATCCTGTGCTGTGCTGAAGTGCCAGGTGGCATTATTTTGTTGCACATGCTTTCCCCTTTCTCCCTTTTGTTTCTCAAGTGCCCGCTGAACGTGCTGGCAGTAACTATGAGGCTATTGTAGGTATGTCCCTGATTCAAGCAAAACAAGCCACACTTCCAGATTCACAGTCACCATGCAGGCTTCTCAGGAAGAAGCATTTTACTACCGTGAAGAACAAAAAGTGATTGGGTTCACAAGGAATTGTGGAAGACTTGGGAAGTTTTTGTAGCCAGAGAGTCATGATGGGTCTGTCTTCTCACACATGTGATAACACTGCTTTCGTTTTGCAGCTCTGTTGGTGTGAAAGATTAACAGCACCTTTTCCCTCTTTTGGCTTTCATAAAACACCCAACTGCTAGAAACGTCGCTTACAAACACAAGTTTGCAATAATTAAAGCAAATTATGCATCTTAGTAACCTGAGGTGGATGATTAATACAGGCTTTAAATGATTGTTTGTGTTAAATTGTTTCTCCAAATGCAATTCAGGAATTTGAAGTTGTCAGATTAACTGCTGTATTTACTGGTCTGTTTGATTAGGTGAGCATAGTTTTATATTCCCTCTTGGAGACCTAAATAGCAACCATTTCCTACCAAAACAGCACACAAAACAATGGCCCCATTCAGAGAACTATTCAGACTGGGCAATGCTCTATAGCTCTTTGTATCCTGAAACAAGGTGGTTACTGAAGTGCCTCTAAAAGGTGCAACAATTTTTTGAAAGAAAATAATAATGTCAAGTATAATAGTAGTTGAAATATTATATTTTTATCTAAAGGTAAATACATTCCATCATCAATTAATGGATTAATTTTGTTATTGAATTTACAGACATCTCAGTCTGTTATTAATTATGATTAATTCTGTAAACCAGACTTTGATGAATGCTGCTAAAAGGATGGGTAATGTTTATCTGAAATTGCAATTCATATTGCCAGAGTTTGTCCACTCTAGACTCTTCCCATGAGCATAAGTGGAGCTGAATTTTAGCAAACATTCAGAGGAAATTAATTCTAGGCTTGGGCAAGAAAATTTTTAACCAAAGTGAATTTTGCACCAGAAATTTGATCATCAGAGCCAGTCAGGGAATGGAAATAATGTCATGTGTCTGCTTTCCCTTTTTCCAGTCAACAAGTGCATAATGAGCACAGCTTGAACTTTGATCATCACAGTTCAGATAGGAAGGCAAATGAAGTGTTTGCAGTAGATTCTGATGAAAATTGTGTAGTGCCTTTCTATGTCCAGCTTAGATACTAAGCATTTTTCTCTTAGTTTGATTATGCATAAATAATGCATATACATATATGCACTTCTTAAGAGCAGCTGCCTAGCAGCTTTACTGGGACAGTGGAAAAACACTGAGGAATAATAAATATTATTAATAACTGCTCAGTATTTCTGGGCAAAGCCAACCTGACTGTCACATCATTCCTGAGAAGGGAGGGAAGTTGGAGAGCACAGGATCTTTCACCTTGTCTTCATGGTGTTGTTTTGGGAGATTTTTCTTGTTTTGTTTTTTTTTCTTTTTTCTTTTTTTTTTTGGAAGATGATTTAAGGTAGGAAAAGCTACAAAGAGCAGTGGAGGTGGAGGGTTCTGCCTTTCAGCATCTTGTGCTAATGGTTAGTAGTGCTGTGTGTGCAAAGTCTTTGGTAGGGACACACTTACATGTAAGTTCCACTTGATTGCTTTAGGAACTGGAAGTTCCTAACTGTTAAGCTCAGCACTGGCTTTAGAGACTGGAGCTTTTGGAAGAAGAGACATGGTTTCACCAGAGCAGGAAGTTTCTGAGTCAGAGGTTGTTGGAAACTGAGAAAGTATTTTTTAGAAATATAAATTTTTTCTCCCTCTGTCTTCATACTCTTTCCAAGACATCCACTGATGGTTGCAGTTGGAGACAGGATAGTGAGCTTGGTGGTCTGACCCACTGCATGGTTTTTGCTCATATTTTCCTTTTTAGAGACATGTAGCCCTTCTGTCGTTCACGTGGAGATGGGTAAAGCATCAAGTACAACATATAATCTAGAGAGATCAGTCAAAAGTTGTTTGGAGTAAATGCCTGTGAAATTTAGAGAGATGGTTACAATTTTCCATCTCAAAAAGCTATAAAACCTTCAGCCACACCGAATCCAAAGCATTCTTGGTAAGAAGACTTGATCATTGCCTTTTCCTCAACTTGTGGAGAGATACCTGATGCTCTGCCTGGCTAGCAGGAAGAATGTGCCTCTGTGAACTTTTTGCAGCCCCGTGCTCTGCATTGTTAAATCCCGTGCTTCCAGCTATCAGGATACATGCTCCTCCTCCAGAGGTGCTTGTGCCACCTGAAGCTCTGTAACTCGAACTCAACTGCAGTCCCCCTTCTAGGATCCCAGGTGAACTATGATGGATGGCTGTCAAAAATAGGCATGCTGTTTCTTTTTACTGTCAGCTGTTAGCAGTAAAAAGGAGATGGCTGGGATGCTGGCTGCGCCGCTACAGCAGGACGGAGTCAAGGGTGGTACAACCAGAGGCAGCTGTAAGAGCTGGGAAGTTGCTTGCTGGAGAATATTCAGGGAGTTCTCAATAATGCCTTGGGCACTGGAGAAAGTGAGAGGCTCAGAAGTGAAGCTCTTACACTGAGATCAGTAATGCCATTTGTGACAGTGCTGCAGTGATTGTCTCAAGGACTGGACGGCTAATTGCAAAGATAGAGGCAAAAGAAGGAGCCTTCTTACTTGAGTAGGAATGCTCAACCTCTGGGGAAAAAACAGAAAATCTTCTTGTTAAATGTATTAAATTTCAATTAGGAATTTGCAGCTCATAAGAATTCATATCCCTAATGGAGATAGAAGTATATTTCAGCTAGTGGTGAACTAATTCTCCTCCATCTCTGCAAGCACTCAGGGGAAGTCACTTGTACCTGCCACATACACAAACTTGTGATTTTAGCTTTAAGGAAATAGGGATCTTAGGAAACTGCTCTGGCGATGCCTCCTGCTGTTTACATTTGAATTTGAAGTAAAGTACTCCAGTTCAGGTATGTTTCCAGAAGCTCGAGCAGCTGGATGTAAATTTCCAGGAGGGCCTGGTTTGGTCTCTGGAGTTGTCCTGTTGGGTGCCCTGGGAGTCAGATGCTTTCCAGTACACTCCCTCCACTCTGATTGTGCTTGTGAAGTCTGCCTGAATTTGTTGTTAAAGATGATCCTCACCCCTTTGTTTCACTTTGCGGTTTACAGATTAATCTATTTGTTTCCCCTACATTCTGACTACCACTGCAAATGTCCTTTTCCTTGACTGATTACTACATGCACAACATGGTCTCTGCGTGGGGCCCAGATCCCAGCTCTCCTCTCTGTTAAGGAATTGCTCTATCACAAAGCTTCGACTTACTAAAAATTGTTTTCTCTACCAAAGCAAAACAAATTGAGTCACACCGAAGGACCTCAAACAATTTCAGAAGGTTGTTCCAGATGAGCAGCCACCTCAGAGCAAAGCTAATATAGTAGTCAAAGACCAGTGGAATGACTCTGCGAATACTAAGCAGATAACTAAGAAGTTGCACAACCATGTGTCTTATTCTGTTTTGGCTGTATTAGCTGATTTTTATTTTATACTGAAGTGTCCAAAGATGACATAAAGACTTCTGATTGAAAAACACCTCAAGAGAACTGTGCTATACAGCACAGGCTTTCAGTTTTCTAGTGGACATTAACTGCTCTGACACCACCGTGTACCTTTGACAGGAGTAAGTGCCAGAGAAGATGCCAGTCTCTAGGTCAAAGATGATACTTCTCTTTTCAGTACTAGAGCTTGAAGGTGCAGCAAGAGCCACAACTTCTGCTGCCGAGAGTCATCGTATTTGGGTAGTTAATTTCCTTTGAAAATCCCAGCACAAAGCAACATCAAAGAGCAGTGACTGAATATCATATTCTTGTGGAATGAAATGAGAGAATGTATAGTCAAGGGGTGGAGATTTTTTTTCTGTGAGGCTCCATTAGCAGCAGAAAACATAGGGGGAAATGTAGTAGAAGTCACCTTAAAATATTTCTGGCTAAAATACTTAAAACCTTTTTGTTTCACCAAAATTCAGTTCCTTTTTAAGGCAAGAGAGTGCTATTACTCTTAAATGGTGGCTAGAAAGAAAATCAGTCTCCTAACACACAAGTTATCAACAGAAATCTTTGGTTAGCTAAAGATGCACAATTGTGTTGAGGCAGGGACAGGGACTGAGCTGTTTCTGATATTAAAACAGGAGAGATGATGTTGGCTTCTGTCGGCTAGGGCAGAAGATCCTGCAACTGATATTGTGCTGCTTGCCAAAGATGGTTAAGTTAAGGCAGTTTATATGTCTCTTGTGCTGTGTTGGGACAAGACCTTAAGGGCCCCTGCCTGGACTGCCTCCCACCTATGGCCCAGGACCCTATTTATGCCACCTGGGGCCATCAGTTGCTGCACCAGCAATGCTGCAGCAGGGACAGTCCTCAGCTCCTCACAACCCTGCCTTGTCTGGCAATGGGTCCACATCATGCCAGAAAAGGCTATTGCTGGTAACCATGTACAGCACAGAAATAACTCAGCTGCAGTGTACAGGCTGCTTTTTGCAGGGCTGCTGTTTTTAAAAAAAAATCTATCATTGAGATCTATCAAAACAAGTATTGCCATTGTCTTTAGTCTGCTCCCACTGCCTGCAGTGATTCCACCCCCTCATTTTTCATGGGATCAAAGGCAGGTCGCTACTGAGCATTTAAAGATCTTCTCCAGTATTGTTATAAGCTGAAAGCATTTGATAACAAAATCACCAAGGGACTGTTTTCTCTGAAGTATTAACGAAAGTATTGCCCCTAACATGAATCTCAGTGACACAAAACATTCCTTAACTATTAATATGAGTTGTCTGGCTTGTGGTGGAAAAGACAGGGAATTTGCTGTCGTTCACACACCTCATCTGTTGCTAACCCTGCAGCAGCTGAAGTTTTACTTTTCAGCATGACTGTTCTCACTGAAGTTTCCCTAACTGTGGAGGTGAGTAGGCAAGTTGAGCTAATTCTGTAGCAAATGCATAGCATGAGATGGTTAACTTTACAGAATTATTTTACAGCACAACATGCTGGATTATAGCTCATGTTGTGTGAACCCAGGTTTATACACATTTACTTAACATTCTAGAGTAAGAAGACCTGTCTGCATAAAACTGTAGGTGAGTTTGCAGGCGACATAGAATTACCTTCAATAAAGAAATGTATCTGTAATTGGTGACCCTTATGCTAAGAGGTACAGAGTTTGTGTGGCTACTGGAATTCCTGTAGGTAACTGTAAGCAATGACTGTTAACTGCTTTAACATGCTGCTCTGCATGTTAACACAGCCTATTACTCATGACCAAAAATAGTCTCGATTGTGGAGTCCTGGATATAACTGGAAGTAGTAAAAAGTATACAATCCTGGAGCCCAGAAGCATTAGATCCATTGGTAACAATTGAATCAGTTAGTTAATGAGCCTTTGAGATCTGGCATTGGCATCCCTTAGTTCACAGCAGTCAGTGATATATAGACTCTGTGTGTATACATGCTGAAGCTTAATTTGCAATCCTATTTAGAGTGGAAAGAAATGCCACACTTAGGAAAAAAAATGCAAACAGAGTTCTTTCAGGGTTCTTTTCAGAGTGGACAGAGAATCCTGTTGAACAGAGGAAACACAATATTCCTTTTCATAGCAAGAGATTAAATGTCTGCAGAAGAGTTTAATTTATACTTCTTCATATGCCAGAGCTGTGCCTGAGACATTGCAGCATTTTAGTTCTTTCAATCAGGTCATAGTTTCCAGCACAGATGACTTCATCCCTTTTAAAATAGAACAAATAGAATAAATGGAATTCCACAGAATCATGGCAGGAGCTGGGATTATAGGAAATTAAAACACGTATTTAAAAGCAGGGGTCTGTGTGGTAAATAATCATGATGCAGGGCTTGGAAAGTAGTGCTTGGTGTCTTCTCAGTTGTCCATGGGCAACGAGGGTCTTTGGCTCTGAAGTTTTCTGTAGCTTGGGGGGGGGGGGGTATCCTAGAGGAGGGTGACGAGAGTGATGGTGGATAATGTGCAGTGTCACACTGAATGAAGTTGCTACCTTTCCAGAAGAAACACTAAAAACACACCGCTTGACTCAAGTGCAACCTAGACAGACGCTGGCTGATGTGGACTGGGCAGGGACTCAGTAGTCTGTGCCTCGCCGTGCAGTTTTGATTGCTCTCCCTAGCTAGGTCCTCTGTTCCTGAGCTGCTGCAGAATATTTCACATCTCCCAGCCATGGCTCTGCGTTGGCAGTCAGAGAAAAGGTGTTGATGAATTCTGTCTCAAATTACTGCATGTCTGAAGAAAGCCCTTATAAAGTACCAGCATATATTATACTGATACCCCCAAACAGTGCAGCAGCTCACTGCAACCTGGAGCGCCTTGAACTAATGCCGTAAGCTGAGTGTTTGCAGTATTTGTGACAACAGCAGAAAATGAAACCAGCAAAATGTTGTTCCTTAATCGTGGTGCTTACCCAACACTGTCCTTGCTGCGATCCATTTTTTGGCATTAAAACACTTCCAATCTATCAATAACTTATTTGTGACGCCACAAAATTCCGACTGGCATCAGGCCGTTTCGTTAGGCAATATAGAAGTATGCAGTGACCGCAGCTCTTGCTCCCAAATGACTGTTCTGTCTAAGTGAATGAGAGGCTAAGGTATTGCATGTGTGTTACCTCAGGTCACAGAATTCCGTAGTAAAGCTTGGGATCAAATCCTGTCACAATCCTGTGTCATGACAGAGAAGCTCACTCAAGTCGTGTGTAGTTCATGTATGTGTGAACGCAACCACGTGTGTCTGGCTTGACATGCAGGCTGCACTGAGGCTCTGCGGCTTGCACATTTGTATCTTTTTTTGCATCATGTCTAACTATGGTAAAGATTACACTGACAGACTCATTCCATTTGCGAAGAGTTCTGTTTAAAAGCAAGTAAAACTCTGGAAGAGAAGGCGAATTCATCACTGGTGAGTTGGCTGAATCCAGTCACATGCTGTATAATATAACTTATCCTGAGGAATTCATGCCTTCCGTTGGGTCTGCCTACCAGATAAGCTATGCTGAGATGAAAGTGAGTTGCATCAGATTCTGTTGCCCAGAGCACTGAGCTCAGGCTCTGTTTCTCCTTTGTTCAACTGGATGCTTTGTAAGAAACAGCATACTCTTGCTCAGGAAAAGAAGTTAGTCAAGGGGGAGATACTCAGGTAAAAGTTTTATGCATGGCACTCTGTTAATGTCTCTGAGCGTTTCAAAAGCGTACGTCGGAGTAACTCTGCTTCTTTAAAAGTTTAACCTGGACTACCTTAATCACAGAAAGCAGAACTCTCTTGCTTGATTGTGGTAAAAGTAGTCTTTTATTGGTATCAAAGATTATAGCAACTGCAAGGCACTAGTTTGCCTGTGTAGTTCCAAGTTGCTCAAAAAACTTTAAATGTATTCTTGTAGGTGTAACCATGTGTCATAAATATACCCGCCAACAAGGGAGAAACCCTCACTTGAAAACAACTGCTAATCGATTATTGCAGAAAAACTGACAAACCCCAAGTGAATAATGCTAAAAGGTGTTAATTTGTGGATTTCTGTAGGCTTTGAAAAGCAAAATTAAGACTCTATGGGATTTTGGATGTGTAACATAAACTGTGGGCCATGCGCCTCGCTTGTATAAATCAGGATCTTTGCGCTGGGAGGCAGGAGGGATCTGCTGTGCTTCAGCTGATAAAGTGGCCCATAACTCTGAACACATGGTGATCAACAGCAGTTTTTGTTTGGTTTTATTTATTTGGGAAGGGAGGAAAAAGAATCTAATGAGGATTTGCTAAGCTGTTACTCAGGTCCATAAATAGTTTTCCTTTTGTGCGTGAGTGTTGCTGCTACTGACTGGTGCAAACTGCACATGAATGGTGTTTTATGCTTGCACTGAGTTCTGGACCCCCAGTCCTTGGGGACCCTGGCAGTGATGCTGGCAGATTACATGGTCTGGTCTGATTGGTAATCAAGAGGGGCAGCACCAGCAGCAGCTCCAAGCGTTGTCCTAGTTTGCCAAATGAGTTCTCTTCCTATGTGAAAAAGGCAGGCATAAAAAATGCTCCTCTTCAGAGACAGGCAGAATTTTTGCAGTGAAACTTTTACCAGCTTGGTATATTTAGCTCCAGAAGAAACAAATTCATGAATCTGTCAGAAAAAAATTGAAATTTTCCATTTCTGAAAGAAATGTTTTGACTTTTTTTAATTTGAAGTTCTTTGTTATCTTAAATTTTACTTACATTCCTAATGTAAAGAATAATCATCTCAATGAAATAAAGGAAGTTCAGTCAAGTACAATAAAATTAGAGGAAAGGATGGAATGTAAAATTAGAGGGAAAAATTGCATTTGGTTTGGTCAGCAAAATAAAAGTCATCAATTTCACTGCACATTTTCCTTTGCTCCATTCTTCCCTGGCATTTAAGAAGGAACAAATTCAGAGGAAAGACAATCTGAGTATTTGTTGAGATGGGCACCAGACGACAGCTGACCAGCATACTGGAAAGTCAGGTGAAGGTATCTACTGCCTCTACAGTAGAACTGAGACAGGGAAAGGCAAAGCAGGGAACAAATAAGGGAGAGTCAGAATCAAGTTGTGTAGAGGTTTGTATGCACGTGTGGGGTTTTTTTGGGTTTTGTTTTGTTGTTTTTTTAATGTACTTGGGAAATCTCCTTGATTTAGCATTATACTTGCAAAGCTTTGTGTAGCTTTTTGCCTTGAGTTGGTAGAGAAGAAAAGAAGGTAGAGTTACTACCATGAATCATTGTGGTATTGAAGTTTAGTCTGGGTTTGCAATTTAGCATGCTATAAATATCAACTCTCTGAAGCTCCTCCACTCACTTCTTGGGACTGTCAAGTGGTAATAAACCCAAACAAGCTTAAATATTCATAACCAAAGTTTGTCCTACAGCACTGTGAGTCAACCAAGCCTTGGCAGCTCTGGGACTGCACGGAGCTCTCTTGGATGGTGGAGCAAGGTGTATGGCAGACCATGCTGTAAAAGGATGGCTTCGCTGGCATGTGCTGGGTTTGATCCTATGGCTTAGGGACTGCCGAACCTCACAGGAGGTGGCACTGTCCCGCCAGGAGGCTGTAGGAAGCCTAGCATCGTCCCTGCAGTTGGCTCACATTGAAGTGAAAGAGAGGGAATATGGCCCAGGCAGAGAGGAAGTTACTGAGCCTTGCTGATTTCCCACTGCTCAGTTTCATTGTGTGTGTTGGGATTTGGAACCATCAGGGAGACATTTAAAGAAATCGATGTATTTTAAAACATAGATACTACCAGGTGCAAGTAGTTGTACTTGTTTCAATTTTAGTCCTGGTAAGACCTTAGGGTGATTGGCATTTAGATTAATGGTGTAAAGAGAAGTTGAGGTCAGGCACGAGAAGCCCATGCCTTGAGCACTTTCAATACTGTCTACTGGTTTACTGTGCTTTATTTAGAGAAGGACACAATCTGGAACAGTGGGAAGCTCCTCCATATCAAGGCACTTGTTCCTCTCTAAGGGCTGTGGTCATTTCTGCAGTGGGAGAAAACTACTGGTTTTGCAGCTGAAACGACTCCATATTTGCACAAAGCACTGAGGTGGCACACAGGCAGTGTGTCTAATTAGTTGGTTCGTGAAAACAACAACAAACAAAGCAGCCCAGTCCCACTCACCCTGCACTTTCTGGTTAGATATAATTTGCCAAGATTTCAATCCCTCTGGCAACAGGCATTTTCTTCCTAGCAGGGCCTGAAGTTGTCATACAAGGGATAAAGGCTTCTACTTCCAACAATTTGCCAATCTCAAGGTGCATTGCAAATTAAAACTTTGTAATTCAGGGTTTGTTTGGGCCCATTGTACTGGAATCTCTCTTCGTCTATACTGACATCATGAGACTTTTCCCCACCGTCCTGCATAATCAGGACCCAGTGTCTCAAACAGTAGATTTAGTTTTTGCAAGTTGATGTAAAAGGCAAGGTATGTGCAACGTGGCTGAGTTAATTGTGCAGGAGAAACATGGGGCCAGATGCACAGCATTTATTGATTGAACTGAAGCCAGAGGCTCAGCCCCTTAACTTTTCAAATCTCCGACTCCCTGATGTTGCCTCTCCCTCTCTCACACTGCATTAACTCACAGTGTGGCTGGAACGTTCCACAGTTACTTACAAAAAGGGATCTGTGTGGGAAGGTGAAGGAGGATGGTGGGGGCGACAGGCAATTCATGGAGAGGAAAAAAAAGGAGCTGGAAAAATCAAGAAATAGAAAGAACATAAGGGGGAATTGCATCTTTTCCTATATTTGAGTGGGATACTCTTGGCATTTCTGCCACTATGAAGTGCTGCGTGAAGTTATATGTTGGCTCACCTCTTACTCAAATAATTTAAGCTGGCATTTCAGAGCAGTCAAGCATTTCATTATCCTATCCCTAATTATGCATTACTCCATCAAAAAATGCTGGTGAAATAAGTCCATCTAACTGCCTTGCAATGTTGTCTGAGAGTCCTGAAATATTCTGGAATGTGGATGGCATCATTTTTTTTATAATCAACATCTGCAAATGTGGTCATTCAAAAAGCCTTTGGCCAATTTGCCTCAGACTGTTTTTTCAACAAGGGCTGTAAAAACTGAAGGAAACTGCCTTTGAAGTTTCTAATTTTGGCCATTTGGAAAAAAAAGACATTTGAAACTTACAGCAAAAGTGTTTTCCATCCTCTTCTCACAACATAAAATGCCTAAGCAGACTTTCTCTCAGACATTCTGTGTTACCTTCCATCAGGACCACACACAGAAAATTTCACTGCAGAATTTGTTTTATTACACTCACAATAACAAAAGATTAGGGTGGAATCTGAGGGTATTTAGCTAAAGTGCCTGCTCTTCTCCAAAGTTATGTCCCTCTGATGCACGCACACGTGTAAGCGCACACACGCTGCAGCGAGGCAGAAATCACCAACTGCCAGCACGCAAGGCGAGTAACTGTGGTTGTGTCCTGTTCAACTGAGACAGACCCTGCCATGTGATAAACAGCGACTGGTGAGCAGAGATCTAATTTGTCAAGTGATATCTGCATACACTGGCAGAGGTGATGTGCAGCAGCCTCTGTGGTATGGGATTGGAAGCTGTTCATGTGCACTGACAATATACCCACAGACACAGCCAGGAGGGAAGGCAGTGCCCAGAATGTGTGTGTTAGGGGAGGAAAGGCTTAACTGCCACTGCAGATTGCATAATAGGTGGCCACTGAGAATGGAAGTGCAGTAAGGACTGAGAACTTCCAGACTTCTCTTTATAACCTATTGAGCAGCCTTGGCATGTACTCCTTGTCTATACAATGGCTGGGTTTCTTCCTCATAGGATGCCTGTGGGTCTTACCTGGTGACTGTAAAACACAGAATGCTAGGATGGCATGTGCTGCAGAAATGCAAAGAATTGTAATGGTAGAGCTTGATCCACAGCCCACTGACCTCTCATGGTCAAATTTGTGAGTACTGTGGCAATTGCACTGCAATACTGCCTTGCCTCCCTGGTGTTTTGATTCTCAGCTATACAAGGGACTTGAAAAGCAAAAGGGAGAAGAGATGCTTCAAGTCTGCTGCTGAACATCTTGTAGGAAAAGCTGATATTCGGATAGGGGCTGCCTGCTATGTTTATTTTCATTAAGAGGATTCTGACTAGGATAAAAATCTGGCTAAAAAGCTAGGATATAAAAAGCCTGCGCTCCGAAGCAGATTCGAACCCAGGTGTTTGAAAAGAGGCAGTGCTGCAGGTGAAGTGGCTGGTGTGGCACAACGTGCAGAACATGATGTGTTTTATACAGGTAATGCAGAGCCTTTTCTGGAAGCAAAGGGATGGGAGGCCTCTTCCAACCTGCCACAGGCCCAGTCAGCGGAGCACTGCCCCTTTGCTTCCCACGTTTCCCACCTCGTTCTCCACTTAAGACAGGCTCTAATGCTGTGTGACAGCACCTGAGAACGTGGGCCAGCCACGAGCTGCTCTGCCCAGCTCCTCAGAGCCGCTGGCAGCCAAGGCAGAGATCGCTCCAGCAGCGCTTGCCAACCGCGGGCAGCGCCGGCTGGTGCTTTGAAGTGCGGCCGCTCTCTCCGGCCCCGTCCTCTCCCTTCCTCTAGGCGCGAACAGCTCCCTGTGCAGAAGAGTTCCATTAGTTATTGAAGGCTAATTGTCTTCCAACTGAGGCTCAGCAGCTTTGCAGGAGCCAAACAGCTGGGTACGCGTCTGCAAAGATTGCACAAAAACCTGGGTGAGGCGGCTACTGAGTGCGCATACGGAGCACCTTAGCAAAGTAGTCTCTTTGAAGTGTCAAAGCACTGTGTGCCAAGAGGAACAGCCAGCGAGCCCTTTCTGCAAAGAGGTGCTGACAGTGATGGGCAGTAGTCTGCTGACTACAATGGAAACGTTTGTATATTAATTGCAAAGTTACTCCCATTCCTGGTTTACTTAAAAAAAAAAAAAAAAGATGATGGAGGGAGGGTTTTATTATTGCTGATCAGGGAGTATTACTTGCATCTCTCTCATGGCATATGTTCATACGCCTGTGGGCTCACACGCACAGCCTTCTCGTTTGAAAGCTGAACAGCTCTCAGCTATTTTTCTTTTCCCTTCCTCAGGACTTCAAGAAGTGAGTAGGATGTAATCTCAGAGTGAGCAGGCTTGGTTCCGTGCCAGGCACTACTGACTTACCACGCTGTCCCTGAGTAAGTCACCTCACCTCTCTTCTCCTTTGTATTGCCACCTGTAAAAAAACAAAAAACAAACCAACAACAAAAAAAAAAGGGAGTGTGATATTTTCCTTCTTTTGTTTAATTAACTAGAGGTGCTTTAAAAATTCATAGACTGAAAGCCTTCATGTCACTTTTTCGGTTTTTAATTAAAATCTAATTGACTTCAGGGCGTTGTCGAAAGCTCCAGAAACATGCAGTTTTGAGTCTTATCTTACATGGTTACTTTAGCTTCGCTGCTTTAAATAACTTCCATGATTTTAAATTCCAGTCTGTCTGTTGGAAAGGCTGTAGTAAGGTGGCAGTCCAGCTCCACACGGCTCATCAGTGGGACAGTACTTATGTAGGCCTTTGTTGAGCACTGGAGTCTTACTTCACTGAGGACTATGGGAAAGAGATTTCACCCTCAGTAACAAGAAGCAGACATCTTCCTAAAGCAGTGTAACTGAATGTGCACCCTGTTACAAAAGAAGTGGCAGAGAATAGGTGGGGGGGAAACTGCTTGTCATCTGTCCTACACTTTTTAACTTGTCTGCATTTATATAATTGAGACTTGCAAATTAGAGATAGAAAAAGGATGATTTGGTCTCCTACACTGATTTTGTGCACTGCAAAGTTGCCTTCTACAACATAGGGAGATGATCAGAATAAGAGCATTTGCACACCCCGATTCACACTTTCTCTGCAAGCCCTTCTTTCAGGTAGCAGCTGGGATCTGATTCTGTGATTCCTACTAATTTGAATATAAGCCATTTTTGTATGCAAAGGATTGCTGACACCAGCAAGTTTCACTGTAATGATTGCTATGGAAACGTTTATCTATAAATATAAAATTCTTTAAAGCTTAGCCTTTTATCTTTATAGAAAAAGGCCTGTTTATGTCACTTCTAAGCTTCCAGCTTTAATGTAGACATGAGCTGTTCTCATGCCAAACAAGATAACCTCAGTGTTAGAGCTGTGCGAGCTTTGAAACATGGGAATTTGAGCTAAAACTATTATTTTTTTAATACAATATTAATAGCTGAATGGAAAATGTTTTTAAATGCTTTTCTAAACCCAAAGCTCTAGTTCACTTCCAGTCTTCTCTATAGGTTTTATTGTAACATTCCTTGTATGGAATATCTGCTTTCAGCTGCCAGTCAGTCCTTAAACTCTGAGTGTGCCTGCATGCCTGTGTGCATGCTTGCTGGTGAGGCTTGTGGGAGCAGAGCAGAAAAGGAAAATGTTACTTGTTCAATAGCCTTTCTTCTTTGGAATGGTTATAAACTGTACTTTTCCAAGCCTATGAAAACATATAGTTTCTATGGTTAGGTCCCTGGAAGGTGCTTGAGGTTATTTTTGCTAAATGATTAAAAAACCCCAAACAAACATGATTTTAAGTTAATAAGATTAGGGGTTTTGTTCAACCTGTGCTGAAAAGGATGCAGTAAGAAAGACAAGGACTAGTATTTGTTATTTGCATTTCTAAGAATTTTTTTTCCCTCAAATTCAGCATTTGTACTTGAGAAATATCTACATTAACATATATAATTTTTTCAGTCATACAAATTAGTGCCACAAACACACATTTGTAGATACTCTGAAGCTACTCTGTTAAAAGTTATTCACAAATTAGATAGAATTATGGGGGTTAAGTAATACATATTTAGGGTCAAAACATGAAATGTTCAAAAATGTTTGCAGGATCAGGTCCTCAATGACTTTGGGAACAGAAAACAGAATTCATGACATATGCAGAGTAAAATCATAGCTGATGATGATCCGAAGGTTAATTCGTTATTCATTGCCAGGGAGCAATTGATAGCAGCAACCTTGTCTACAAGGGCATAATTCATATATATGTATTAAAATTTCTCTTTGTGTAAGTTTTGGTTATTAATACTGATGATTTTTTCCCTTCGACTTTTGGGTGGAATGAGAAAATGCACAATTAAATGTTTCATTTAAAATTCAGCACCAGTCTGATGAGCAAAGACTAAGAAGTTCAGTTCAAGGATAGAGAGGGCTTCAAGTTGCCTTTTGTTCTTCCAGTTTTGTAGGAGGAAGAGCAAAATTCTTGGTATAATTTAGACACTGGGGGGAGTATTCTTTTACATTATCATGTCTTTCCTGGATTGTTCTAAGGGCTGCAATCCCATCCACAGTGCTGCCTGTGCAGGTGCTTGAGAGGGAATCCGGTGTTACAGGATTGCAGGGACTGCTGGCAGTGAACCACGCTCTCATCTTCCTGTTTGATTCTTCCTTTCTCGTTTTTTCTCACCAGTGGACTGTTATTAAAATTCTCTGAAATCTTGAACAGAAATGCAGCACCAGTACAAAGCATCCCAGACCTCACTGGACTCTGCAAACCTTTGTCAGTCCTTACTCTGCTCTTCCACTTACGGTTTCATGCTCTGAGAATAGCAGCAGTCAGAGGAGTCAATTGGACACTGTTAGTAATTGAGCAGATTGCCTGGAAAGAAAAGATTCGAGGGCCAGCATTGAATAGGGCATGCAGTAAAAGCACAGCAATATACCGTGGATCTCCTAGGGCTGAGGGAAATTCAAACAGTGAATATCTCATATTGGATTCAGAGAGATATTCCCAAATTTAGAAGCTTATTTGAATCCTATCCCAATAATTCAAACTTGTTAGATCTGTAAAATCAGTCTGTAAATCTCACAGGAAAGGCTATGGAGTATTTCAGCACTTTCATTTGTGCTTCTGGCAGGAGCATGAGCATTAGTATAAAAACATAAAAAATGACCATGAAAGTAACTTTTAAAGCAGTAGCAGCTTTTTATTCTCTTTCAAATCCTACAGAAAGGATTAGAGTTGTGGGAAAAGCTTTAGCTTACTTTCTATTCAGTCCTAATTGGTTTGCCCAGCCTTGATATATTAAACCATACATTGTTAATGTCTTTATCACGTCTCTATTTCTTGTCCCATTTCAAGGTTCAGATCACAGTCATCAATCCTCACCAGAAAACAGTCTCCTTTTCCTAGAGTGTTGTATTGGAAATGCAGCAGTGATTCAAGTGGGAATACTTAGGGTAGGGGCTTATCATGATAACTGCAACCTGGAAGGAAGGGTCTGGATTCGGTTCCCCAAACTAGAGACAGCAGTGTCACTGAAGGGGGACTTGCATCTATTGCATTCGGTCTAACATTGTGGGGTATTCCTCTATTCTCCTTCCCATGAGCTGTGCTTGCTGCAGTGCTCCAGTAACACCGTGATCAGCACCAGTGTGGTGAGATCTTTGGGATGTTTTTTCTACTGGACATCTCTGTGGCATGTTACACAAGGGGGCAGAGCATCAGCAGGCAGCAAAGAGTTGCATGGGCAGTAGTAGCAGAGAAACTAACATCTTCTTTCCTTTAGTAAGCTGAAACCAGACTCCTCCCAGCTATGTTCCATTGACGGGACAAGAGGCACTGGGCAAAAAATGCAACACAGGAAATTTCCCTTAAACATAAGAAAACACTTTTTCTACTGTGAGCAGAATACTAGAAAGGAGTGTCCAGAGAGGCTGTAGAGTCTCCGTCCTTGGAGATATTCAAACTTGACCAGACATGGTTCTGGACAATGCCCTGTAGGTGACCTCGCTTGAGGGGATTGGGTGAGAGGATCTTCAGAAGTGCCTTCCCACCTCAGCTCTCTGCAAGTCCATTACTGTGGTATGGCTAACTGCTGTTTGTACAGGTGAGACACTGCCTAGGAGAGACAGGTATGTGGGGACCACACTGAGCAATTTGCACAGGTTTGTGTCCAGTAAAGCCTGCCAATTGTGATTGGAAATTGCAAGCATACACCATACCCACAGGAGAAAAACCAAACCAGACCAAAACAGACTTGTTTGGCCCGAGGACTGGCTAGGATTTCAGGAGGATAGGTAAATGACAGACACCTCTGCTGTCTGCAGATGCACTAGTGCAAGTGGGATGCTTTGTCCTTCCTCCAGAAGATGAATACTGTGTGACAGTGAAGTCAAACAGATTTTGCTTTCACTGGCAGGAATATGGAATGTTGCAAGCAACTAGTATTGGAAGAGGTAAAAATCACAAGGCAGGTCTGCCTGCTTTGGTCATGCTGGGCTATAGCAGTTTGCATTCTGAAAAGGTTCCTGTGTTTTCTGTGCACCCTTGGAGATGCCCACTCCATCTTTGCAAACAATTGTAAATTGCATGCAGAAGGCATCTATGTATTACAGGTACACCTACACACTAGGCCTGAGGGTTTGGTGGAGAAGTCAGTCACAGCTCAGTCTCTCAGCTGAGTCAGCACCACCTTTGCCCAGAGATATTGCTGTTCACAGGCTAACAAGCATCAGCTTTTCTGATGTGTATAAAGCTGGAAGTTTTTTAGGCCTCCTAAGCAAGTACACCACAGCCTTGGTGGTTTATCCAAGGGAGTAACCCATTAGGGAGGCCAGTTTTAATAGCCAAGAGCTAGAAAGTGCTTTTTCCAAATTAAACACATTGTTGTATTTCTTTGGGTCCTGTTTCTGTATAGTTCATGATGGAAGTACCTGTTTCAGTTCACAAATGTGTAAACACAAGTCCAGATTTACTCCTCTGACTCTGGGAAGAAAAGTGCTAGCAGGCTGACATGGAGGAGGCCCCAGGTACCTGGGATATTATGAAACACCTTTTTTTGTACATCTTAGTTTACATACCATGCTCAGGAAATGGGGTACAGAAACTTCCTGAAAACTCCAGAAACAATAGCTATTATTGGCTGGTGCTATGGCATGAGCTCATAGCCAGGATGCTGAGAAAGGAACTCCTGACTGCAGTAAATAATGTGCTTCGTGACTTTGGGTGTGAAAGAATGTATTTATTGTTTTTGCAAAGAGAGATAGAGAAATAGTGCTGCAAAAAGAGGGAGTCTGCATGTCGGGAAAAAGGCTCTAATTTTATTTTAGGGTTTTTTTTCCTCTTAAAATTCAGTTAAGGAATTTCTTGTGGAACAAATGGAAGTTTTATAGTCAGGTTCCAAAGAGTCCATGTTAAAATCTATTTCAAATTAGACCCCATTATATGAAAATGAGAAGATTAGTGGACAAATCTATAAAGCTATTCTTTTTGTGGGTTTGGTTTGTGGGGTTTTTTCCTTGCCTAAATCTGCAGTGGGAGTAGGAAACTATTCATTACAAACTGCTCAAAGCTCTTGGTCAAAGTTATACGGGAATATGTTTCTCTGGATTTTTGCAAAGTTGATTAGGGTAGAAGAGCTTCTTTAATGCTGTGATCTGTCAATCCTTTAGGAGCACAGCCTTAAGTTGTTTTAAAAAGAAATTTGCAGAAGCCTGGCTGTTCTATCTCAAACTGACACTTACTACTAGATTTAGTGGATACTCATCACTAAATTGTGCGCTACAGAAGGAAAGGCCTTGATGGGATCCTAATCTTTAAATGGTATGTGCCAATTAAAACACAGTTAAAAAACAGGAGTGGGAGTTAAGGGGCTCTGCAGCATTGCTGATACTGTGGCACCAGTTGTGTCACTTAGCAGAGGAAAAGAGAAAAAGCTTCTATCTGTCCCGTGGATCCTTCACCTCCTAGGAGTATTACCTCTTTTCATCCCTTTGATGCTTCCCAAGAGAGCCATCTGGAGTACTTTGGTGAAGCAAAATTTTGTCAGTCTGTGTAGAATTTTGGTCTAAAATGAGCTCCAGACAGCGCTCCCCTTGTAAAAAATAACCCATGTATGGTGAAAAACATTTACCAGAGGAACAGCATCCCCTCCAAACCTCCCTAAGTGTGCTGTCAGAGGTGCACAAACCTATAATCTGCCACAAATGGGGCTGTGTTCTGATATCTGAAAGACAGACACTTCTAGAATTACCTTGGGCTTAAAGTGAGTACTACCATGTTTAAAGAACAAGAATAGCTTTCCTTTGTTGGCCAATCATTAACCAATTCCCTATAGGATTTGCTTCCAGAAAGTTAGGACCAGTTTTTCAGTCTTCATCAGTACTGAGCTGATGAAGACTTTGTATCTTGTCTTATACTGTTCTTCATCATTTTGCTTATTCCTTACAGCAATGTTTCTAATTCATGTATGACAGTGACAAAAGCTGTCTCGTTTGAAAATAAAAAGCATCTCACTTGACAGAATTCAATTAAATAATCTGTAAGTATGCAGAGACTTTGCTTGTATTTGAGAATCCTTTTCTGCATGGTCATATTCCCAGGCAGCCAGCTGAACAACTCAGACAGCATAAAGCCAAGCATGGAGAGAAGCAGGTTTGTAACTAATTTTGTAGACTGTTTTTGTTACCTTGGAAAACACAGGGATGTTAGTTTAGCAAGTTGCAGCTCTGACTAGAAGGTTATATACTCTACACTTTCCACTGTATAATCCAGCTACAAAAGCTGCTATTAATGCAGACTTTTAAATGCCCAAGTGCAACCTTGCCAAATTACAGTGACAAAACATTCCTTCCTAATGGGATAAGCCTTGTTCCCATACCTTCTGATGTGTCTGTGTCTTCTCTGATTACTTTACAACAAAAACCAGAAGCCACTGCACTGAAAGTACTGAAAATAATTCCCGTGCCAGCTTTTTCCTGTTGATTCTGCTGCAAGTTCTGGATCGATGTTCATAGGCATTCCTACTCTCCTCCCTCTCCTGTTTAGGTTCCCACTAAAGCAGCACAGGGAGTGTGGTTGTTCAGGCACTCAAAAGCTGGCAGTTGTGGGATGACACTAAGACTTACAGATATGTTTTCATTTTAAAAAACAAATAGTCAAAGTATTTCTGTTACTACAAATAGCATCACAGTAACTGGGACTAAAAAACGACTCCACTCAGCATGCTTCTCTACAGGGGACATTTGACATCTGGGGCAGTGACTCAGTCTCTTTAAAGAGGTGCTATAAAATGCATCACTAAAGTCTTTTTCCTCTCCTGACATACCAAACAGTAACTTCTACAACTTACAAGCAAAGCACTAGGCATATATAGTACTCATCCATTCTGTGTTTGCAAGTCTTTAGATAATTGTTATCCTCATGATCTAGCAACTCTCTCACCAGAGGGGAAAAATATTTTCCTTGCTTTTACCCTCATCCTTTATCTGTTTTTATAAATTTAAATGAGGAGGTTGAAATTTATTTCACACCAATTCTGTAGTAGAAGTAGCCATCTAGACTCTGGTATAGTTTTGAAAAGATCAGAGGAGGAAGGAAGATTAGAAAGAATTGTGCAAAAATCTGAGTAATGTTTTGTCTTCTGGGTTCTGGTCCAAAGAACTATGTAAAAATCTGAGTAATGTTTTGTCTTCTGGGTTCTGGTCCAAAGAACTATGTAAAAATCTGAGTAATGTTTTGTCTTCTGGGTTCTGGTCCAAAGACAGGTCTTAAGGGATTCTCCCAAAAAACCTTGCAGCAGTGATGATGGTGCTGTGGTAGTAAAACACATTAGCAGAGGTTGTCCAGAGTCCTCAGTTGCCCATTTCATCATGCCATCTATATTACTAATTGCAAACAAAAAGTGTCACAAAGAGCCCTTTGTATTTGATCTAGTCTGTCTTGTATGATTGGGGCCACATACCACAGCTATCATGTGAGGAAGCTAGAACCAGTCTCTTTGATTCCAGTTAAAATAGCCTTTTAAGCTCTGTGCCTAGGATGTGTGCTAGAGAAATATCTTTGTGTTTTCAGAGGTCATTTTGGAAATCTCTTGGAGCAGTTAGAACATCCTTCTTTACCCACAAGAGGACAGAGCCTTCTTAATTCACTTTCCCTTTTGGTCATTTGGTAGGCTCATTCTTGTGATTACCAAGCTTCTTTTAATAAACCTTGGATCTCTGCTTGGTTGAGCAATTTTTATCCAAGCATAATTCATCTTTTCAGACTCTCTGAAGGCGGATTTCTCTCTGCTACATCATAGATTTCAGAGTGGGGTTTGCTTTGCCCGGGAAGAATCCCTTTGGTCAGCCAGGTGTACTCCAGGATAACTCAGTTGCTCTGGTTATGTATTTCAGCCTATGCAAAGATAGAAAATGTATAGTAAGAAGATAAGACTGAACATAAGATAGCTCTGTTATGTGGCTTGCAAGAGCATCACCGCTAGGATAGCACAGTCGTGATAGAACTGCAGGACACCACAGAAAGTATTCAGCTAGCAGATAGTAAGGCAACATATGATTCAAAACATCTTTGGCACAGTCAATATAGATAAGGGAATGGAAAACTGATACCAGAACAGAGGTCTCTTCCGCCTTGTTCTGTTTCTACTTAGTGTCTAACATTCAGAGTTTTCACAGAAAGCAATTCAATGAAACAAAGCACTAACTCTGAGGCAGAAACCAATCCAAAATACTTACTTAGCAGTGCTTTGCACAAGGACTGTGTCAGAGCAAAGATGTCAAGTCTGGTGAGTACTCATGTCCATGTATGTGACTGTGTGTGTCAGGTGTGAGACAAAACCAGCTGCCACGGATGCAGAAAGATGTTTTAAAAGAGTGTAGACTAAAAACTTCTGGGGATTTTTTGTTTGTTTTTTTTTTTTATTTGTTTGTTTTTCCCCTCCAAGTTTCTATCCTTTAAGTCAAAACTGGCTCAGGTGAGGCTGCTTCTTTTTGGATGAACAGCTGAGTGTGGGAGGGTGGTGAAGTTTCCCACTCACAG
>VWYK01100137.1:49970-83149 GCA_013399775.1 Semnornis frantzii
CACAGGTGGAAGAAAGGTGAGCAGGAGCTTGAGACTGATGCTCCCAGGGCAAAGAGGTTGCTGTAGAGAGGCGGGTGTAAAACCCACAAACAGGTCTCTGGTGACAGGAAGGAGTGGTTCCTAGGCACCAAAGGGAACTGTAGTACACCTGCAGTTTGCTGCAAAGCAGAATCATTAATTCGTTTGAATCCGTGTTTGGAAGCAATGACCTACTTGCAAGAATGTAGCTAACAGGGGAAGACTAGGGTACAAACCTTTTTGATTTCTGCTCTGCTTTACCTACCCTCTTTTGAGTTTTCTCCATGATGAGCCAGCTAATTAGCTTATAATCTAATTAAATTGGGGGGGGGGGTTGTTTTTTTTTTTTCTTTTAGTTTGGTCATCTTTAGGGAGCTGGCTATAAGGAAAAGCTCTAGAAAGATGTAGTTCAAAGCTGTGCTTGATGAAGAATCCCATCAGGATTTCACCTGCCCAGACTCACACAGCTTCCTGCCAGTTAACGTTCCACCACTGGTGTGGCCCCCTCCCTCCCTATCCCAATTAGGACAAGGTAAAGGAAGGAGCCGAGAAAGGTCAGAAGCTTCCAGCCTGTTGAGCTAAGCCATGCTCCTTTCCCTGAGCATGAGCTGTGGCTTCTACAGTAAGGTCTGTAACTCACCTTGGTTGTTTTCATGGGTGGAACATTTTTGTGGCAAACCTGAGGAATCATAGTCTTGTCTCATCTGACAGGTGATTGCTGTGTTTAATGCCATTACAGAGCTAGCTATAGTCTTCTGGTGAATTGATAATTAGGAAAGAATAACCAAATCATTTGCAATACAGCTGGGCATTGGAGCACCAGGCTGACATCTCTGAAAATGAAAAGGGGATTTTGGAGAAACGTTTCCTATTAATTCATACTGCCAGTTGGTGCTGGAATTCCTGTGGATACTAATGGGAGTCAGTCAGCTAATTATGAAGGGTCTTTGGTGACCCATTTGATTTCCTTACACAATGGTGGTTAGAGTCACCAGTTCTAAGAGTATTATTTTTTCAGTTCTGCCTCCCTGAAAGCTTGCTGCTGCCCACCCACCTCTTGAAGGGGACCATTTTTTATTAAACAAAGATGTTCATGCAGGTCTTATTGTGGGGGCTCGATGCTGTCTATTTATTTCTAAAGTAAACTCAAGGTTAGAACTGACTGCAGGCATTAAAGTGGTGACTTCTTACAATAACTGGTATCCAAGCAAAAATCTCATTTCCATCTGCTTTTGAAAAATCTCAGCCTTCAGATTTTATTGTGAAGTTCTTACTAGGTCATCCAATTAATAGACTGACCAATATTTATTTTGTCTCTCTTGCTACAGGTTAATTTTGACCTCTGGAACCCAGCAGAAAAATAAAGCACCAAATAATGCTGCATCAGATAAAAGAAACTATTGCAACCTAAGTCGAAAAGCCAAAAGTGAAGGGCAAAGGCAGCAGGAAGGAAGGCTCTGTACATAATTTCTGATGGCATCTCACAGTAAGTGCATTCAGATCCATTTCTAGTAACGGTTACTTCTTTTGGGTTGGGGGGATTAGCAGCAACAGGAGGTTGGACTTGAAAGTGAAAACATTATTAAAATAGTCTGCTTACAAAACAGCCTTGTTTGTATGCTCTTCTCTTCGTGGCTTGCATCCTCATTGCTATGGACTGAGTTTGCATCAATGTAGCAATTCGCACAGGCAGCTTGCAGAAATTTGGCTTAGCAACTCCCCGCCACTTAATTTAGGGGACTGTGTGTCTTATTTGGTTTGTTTTGGTTTTAGTTTGGCTGGCGTTGGTTTGTTTGTTTGTTTCTAAGGAGGCACAGTTCTGTAGCATGTGCCCTGCCCAGTCTCCCGGTCCTAGGCTAGTACCTCACTGCGAGGAGTCAGCTGCCTTTGCATGGTGCACAAGCAGGTCTGGTTAGGTATGCGGACTAGCTTGCGTTGGAGCTCATTTGGGCACGACAGGATTTAGAGCTGTAGCCATTCAGAGAGCATTAGCATTTTGAAAGGTTTAACCAACAAAAGCACACTTGTGACTTGGGGAATACGGATGCTGAGAAAATGTTTAAATTCATGTAATGATTTGGATCTTCAGGACTGCTTGATTCACCCTTGCAACCTTGTCTCCAGACAGTGCCACAGGCTTAACTCACCTGCCAAGAAGTATGAGCGTTCCTTCCAGCCTCTGCAAAATGCATGTGTGCAACTTTGATAACTTTTACAAGGCATAAAATTGCTGCTCAGAGTAACTCCCTTCAGCTACTTTTAAGTCAAGTGAAGTAAGAGTAAATATTTCTCAGCAGGTTGGAATTCCAAATGCCACTTCTCTTTCTGTCTTTGGAGTCTCTTTGTAATTTTTATGCATATATTTCATGCAGGTTCAAGCTGAGACATTTAGGGGGTCAAGGGAAAAGAAGTCTGGAAAAATCACAAAACATTCTTGATAAATATTCACCAATATGGTAAATTCCATGAAAGCGTTTTTTTTTTTTTCCAAAAAATATGAATACATGAAATATTAAATCCACATGTAGAAGTCTTTGTGTGGTGATAAAATAAGTTTACACTTACCTTGAGATTTTGTTGGTACTCTTAGTATATAAAATCTCAGATGCACCCATTGTGCTTTTTCTGAGAAAGAAGCTATATGCTGATGTGACAGGCATGTCACTAATGTGCAGTCTTACTGCTAATGTGATGAGGGGTGGGAAACAATGTATGGTGAAATCAGCCTCGTAGGGAGCCTTGTCTCCGGGGCAGAGCTCCTGTGCTGTTGCTCAGTAGCAAGAGTTGGCTGGCAAAAGCATGCCAGTGGGTGGTAGAGAGGGCTCCTACTGTGCTGTGCTGCTCCAAACTTTCAAAGGGGAACCCTACGGAGTACTGTGAATGAATCCTTGTTCTGACCAGGAGTGGATGCAGCCTCGATCTGGATGGTCCATGGATTTTGTCATGGCACTCTGTGCTATGCTATGCCAACTAGTGCTCCCCCCTCTGTGATGAGTACATACTTGAAGTACTTGGGTATGCCTTCTTTGGGGAAAAAAAAGATTTAAGCCTTCCCTACCTTTTGGGCCCAAGGTATTCAATATATAATTTTTTTCCCCCTCTTTCTCATGTTAACAGGTTCCACACTTCTTATAAGTAGCGTTAGCTGGTGTTTTTCCACTTGTGCGGGACAGATTTTCATAGTGGCTAGGCCTGTTTATCTCAGTTCTGCATGTGTGCTGGTGTCCTGGGGATTTATGTTCTGGTCCGGGTCAGTCTTGCTCCCAGAATGAGTAAACAAGACTTGCTCCTTCCCTCATCCAGTGATCTGGTTCACAACCCTGAAGGATGATGATTAGTTTCAAGTACAATTCTAATCTTTTTAGTCCAAACCTGCTTTCCAGTAAGGCAGGCAGGATGTTCTGCTGAGTCTGTTAATTAGACCATGACATTGGTGCTTTATTTTCCCGTGTTCAGTACCAGGACTGAATCCTCCTTCAAAGAGTTGTCTCCCCTCTCTAGACTCCAAACAGATGCTTTTGTGAGGACTGCCTGTGAGGATAGTGCAGTTAAGGTAACTCTGAGGACAACTTCAGACAGCTTAGGTTTCTTGCGTGTCCCCAGCAAATACCTTCTTATTTGGAATCAACATGATCAAAGTCATAAAAGAGGAATTTGTTGTGCTTTGTTCAGAATGTGTACTGGCTTTGTCTCTTTACCCCTCTCTTGAAAGGAATCTTCATTATCTCATTATGCATGTTCTATTCTGGTTCACATATCAGCTTATGCTTGCTTCCTTACAGTGTCTTGGGTTTTGTTTTCATTTTTTCTGAAGTCATGTTATCACCTTGTGTTAACTGATTAACACAGAAAAGAGCTGGATGAATAATTCATTATGTATGATTTAATCAAAGAATTTACCTTTCCTTTTGTTTCATAAAATGTCTGCAAATACATCAAAGCGTTCTTTCAGCTATTTGTTTTTGCAAAGTTATTTTGCCAAATAATTGCAATAAATATTCCTTTGTGCTGAAAACGAAGCATTCTTTGTGCAAGAATTCGAAACAAGTATTGGGCACCAGTACAATGCAAGTGAAGGCAAAGGGGAAAGTTGTTATGAGTTGGTTTGGGTGGATTTTTTGAGCTCCACTCATAATTTTTGCCCATACTTCACTTGAAGAACAAGAGGAGGATAGGTCTGCTTTGGAAGTAGGTAGGAAGGCAGACTGCTTCCTCCAATTCCATGTCCGAAGATTTAGGCAGACGCTCTTGGACTCCTTACACTTCAATTTCTTTTTTAGAGCTAAAAGGACTAAAAACAAGATGTTGGACATCTGTCTTCAATATTTACCTTCCTAAATTCTAATGCTTACCTGTCTGAAAATGAGGTTATTAGGCATGGTCTTAATGACGTGTATGGAGCAGCACAGACAGCTCCTCTCCAAGGAGACAGTCATCTTACCTGCTTTGCCCTGCCATGGATCTCTTACATTTTATCTAACAAAGTTAGAGAAGGAAATGGCATTCGTTGCTTGCAATGTTTCACTCAATTTCTGAAATCCACAGTCAGGTACTTCAGCTGGTGGAAGTAGATTAAATATGGCAGAAGGTTATTTGGTGGAAGAGAGATTTACTAGCTCTGCATAAAAAGGTCTGGAATCTGGGGGCAGTGTGTGGGTTCTGAATGTGTAAATGGCTAAACTGATAAGAAACTGTTGGTATCTGATGGTGCCTGTTAGCTGGAGACCAGAGTATCTTTACCAAGAATTTTCTGCTGCAGATTTGGGGTCTTACAGGCACTCTTTGTTGTTTGGATTTAAAAAAAAAAAAAAAAAAAAAAAGTAGCATTTCTCTGTGTGTGTGTTGCAGACACCTATATGAGTGTGTGGTTTTGGTTTTGTTTTTTTATTTTCATAGCCATTCCTAAGGGTACAGAGGGAAGATTTGCCCTTTTAAAATAATGACAAAGATAGCAAATCAAATGGCTGGGGGGAGGAACAGCCTGGAGGAGACCATTTATGAAGGCTTTCATTCCATCATGTACCTTGGACATAGCTCAAGTGAGGGAGAATCTGCTATGCCAAACCTAAACTTGGCCCTGGTAGGCGCAGATAAGGACCTCTGCCTAGTGCAAGCCATGGGAAGACTTGTCTTTGGAGACAGGCACAGCTGATAGAATCAAAGATAGTGATAACCTGTGGATCAGACTATGCATCTTTTTGACAAGCATCAGCTGTTTGTTCCCAGCCTCTGGGTGACTCCTTTATACCAGATGCAGTATTTCAGAAAAACAATTGCTTAGTGATGTGGATTAGCCGGGGGTGAGGGGGGTGGAATGCAAATTGGAAGCAGCCCAAGTTCTGACTCTGCATGGGTATCCCATGGGTCAGAGGAGAGAGACTGTTTCCCAGGAATCACAGGCCAGATGACATTTGCAGAAAATGTGGAGGCAAAGACTATTAGAAATGGAATTGTCTGAGTAGGGAGAGGCTACATAAGACAAATTAAGGTTTGCTAATTCAGTAGGGTCATCATTGGCAACAGTTTAATATCCCCAGTGTGGGCAGCTACCCCTAAACCAATGCTGTTACGTGTCTAGAGACATCAATAGATAAAAGACTGCAGTGGACAAAGGATCCAAATTTGGTGATCTCCGGATAATGGTGAGCGTGGGGAACAAGTATGATTTTGACTGCAGGAGTTAAATAGGTGCCACTGCTTGTCAGCTACTGCCCAGAGCAGGGGAAATGCAGCTGTGTCTGCTCAAGGCTGCTGCACAGCTGCATGCCACTTCAACCCGGGTGTAGCACAAGTGAAAAGCAAACGGTGTTACTGACTGTGAGGTGCAGTCAGTGGGGAAAATCAGCTGCCTACAAGAGTTTCAGAACTTCTCACCATAGAAATATGTCAGCAGCTTTGGACAGGCCTTGCCAGAAGCTTCTCCTGATGGCAGCTAACAGAAATACACATGCAATTGCTTTTACATTTCTTCCCAAGAACAACATCTTTGTAAGACTGTGCGCAGGTGAGGGAGTGCTCAGGTAGACAGCTTCATGTCCTGTTCCTCAGGATGATAGGTGCTAGAGACAGCCCTGGTGTCTGCACAGCCTCTCAGGTGGGCTTGACAGTCTCAGATGTACTCTGTGCTTCTGTATCCATACTGCCAAGAACTTCTGTATAGCAAGTTCAGAGAGGGCCTGAGTGTAGTTCTGCGCTCCACAAAACATATTTACCAAAGTCCAGCAAGATGTACTCTTATTCTCACTCTCTCCCTCCTGCTTAGTTCCTCACCTCCCTGTGGCTTCCTCTACAAGATGATTTCTGAGAAGTGTGAATTCCACTCATGCTAGTACAGGGGCAGTGGCAACAGCCATCTCTGAAGCTATATGATAGAGCTGAGCATTAGATCTGAGAATCAAGAACTCCTTTCTAGAAGGGTGAGGGGAAAACTATGAACTGAAAAGGTGAGGAATGATGTGTCATGCAAGGAAAAGCCTTGTGGGATATTGTAACTAGTCACTTAAAAGCAAGGCCTCGTGTTGCAGTGTTGCAAGACATGAGGACAGCAAACACTGACAAGAGCTAAGAAGGGAACCCAGAGGTCTGCATACAAGGACTTGTGTACTGGTTCCTCCAGCTTAGTGTGAGCTCAGCTGTGAGGAAGGAATTGCTAATACATTCTCAGGACATCATGGTCTTTCACAAATTTACCAATGATAAAGCCAACTTTAAATGGTGCCAATGTAATCACAGAATCATAGAATCAGCCGGATTGGAAGAGAGCTCCAAGCTCATCCGACCCAACCTATCACCCAGCCCTAGCCAATCAACTAGACCATGGCACCAAGTGCCCCATCCAGGCTTGTAGGCTTGTCTTAAACACCTCCAGGGACAGCAACTCCACCACCTCCCTGGGCAGCCCATTCCAATGCCAATCACTCTCTCGGCCAAGAACTTCATCCTAACATCCCGCCTAGACCTCCCCTGGCACAGTTTGAGACTGTGTCCCTTTGTTCTGTTGCTGGTTGCCTGGAAGAAGAGACCAGAGTGCATTGGTGTACAGACACTTCAGCTGGGCTGCTGGTTGTACCCCTGTCTCTGGCTTACCACCCTCAGCCTCCTTCAGTTTGTCTCCACTGCTGTGTTTAACCCCCTGCCTCTGCCAGTCTAGTTTCACATTGGAAATAGTAAGTTTCACGTTGGAAATTTCTATTGGTTATTTGTTTGTTTGTAGCTTTTTATTTGTTTAGGGTTTTTTTTAAGGTCTTTTTTGTCCTTGGGAAAGACATGGGGTGAGAAGAAAAATAAGACCCATGTGTGCCAGAAAAGAACTGGTGAAACAATTAAAATATGCTGGATTTTTTTTTTTCCCTTCCCTGAAACAAATGGAGTTGTAAACTTTACCCAAAAGGGTGTGGCATCAATTTTCACTTTTGGCATTGTGCTATTTTTTTATAAACCCTTATGGAGACATTGATGTGAATTGAGCTGAACCACAGCCAAGCACAACTCCTATAGTCATGGCATAAGCATAACACCTCTGTTGCCAGATCTGCTCAAAAGTTGCAGATCCTTTCCCTCAGTGTTCAATTTTGAAGGACAATAAGCAAGCTGAAAGATAACCAAGAGTCTCAATCATACAGGATTAGCAGATTACTTCTCTTCCCCTCCACCCCCAATATTCTCAGTAAATCTATTACATATTTTAAAATATGATAAAAAGGAGAAGAGGAAAGATTACTCTTAACATAGTTATGCCATAACAATGATTCTCACCTTTTGTCTATGAGGACTGAATTTTAATGCATTGGAAAAAGAAAAGTGGACACATTTAAAGGGATGGGAAGATGTAAAGATTTGATACAGACCCACAGAGAGTCGTGCTCAGCATGGTGGAGGTGAAACCGAAGCATAAATTGACAGAAATAGGCAGGTGTTTGCTTTTTGGGTGAATGTTTTGGCAATTGTCCATGAGGACTTCCTCCTCCTTTCCTCTGAAGCTTCAAAGTGTGATGGCTGTCAAAGATAACAGACCTTTCAGCAGTACTACTTCTGTCATGTAGCTAAAACCCCAACAGAATCGCTTAGTGCTTGAAAGTAGTAGCTTGTAATGCTAGCTTCAGAAAACAAAAGTTGCCAGCCATGAAGGCTAAGGAGCAGTTGATGTTTAAACTAAACTGATTTTATCCAAACAGTCTGCTTAAGGCTTCCACAAGAAGAATTAGATCTTTTCTTCTCCATCAGAGCCCATTCTCAGCTTGCAGATCAGTCTGCTAGCAACCTAAGACTAGAACTGTTGGTCTGAGTCAGTTGAGTCCACCTTGTTGTGGGAGACAAGGGCTTGCCACTTGAAGGAATAGCTTCCAAACTCTAGCACCTTGAGCCCAACTGCTTCAAGGCAACAAGAACTGGCTGACTCTCTAAGAGGAGGGGTTAGCAAGAACCAGGTGAAGACACTGTAACAGGGTAAGGGTAATTAATTAATGTGAGATGATATTAAAAAATATTAACAGTTTATTAATATTAAATATTCAGAACTCCCATCACCCCGATCACCATTTAATAATAATAATAACAGGCTCTTTGCAACATTATGGAAACTATGTACAGGCTATAATAGGATCCAGAAATAATTATTAAATATAAACATTAATTGAACTCTATATAAACTAGCAGAGAAGGCTTTGCGGTCAGTATACCGCTTGTGGCCAGTACGCCGCTCGCTCACTAGATGAACACAAGGAGCCACTTTCTGCTTAGGGCAGAAGGCAATTAATAATTACAAGAGGCTTTTGGTATTTACTCACAGAATTATATCTGACAGTACCCAAGGCNCAAATGGCAGTTAGCCAAGATTTGGCCATATTGGGTGAAGCCATAGGCTTGCTTTACTCTTTTTTTGGGCAGAACATGGGCCTTGCACAAGGCAACCCTGTGCACCTTGTTTACCGCAGTTGCTGTGCAGGCCACAGATCCCAGACTCAGTGGCTCCAGGCTCTTTGTCCCTTTTCCCGCGGTTGCTCTCCCCAAAACAGCAGGAGGGAGAGCAGAAAAACATGCCTGGGTAAGCCAGGAGAGGTACAAGCCCAATTTGGCCTGTTTAGGCCTACTACGACAGACACCTTGTAAAGTGTCAAGGGTGCCATGTCAGAACTAGGACGAGCAAATAAAGTTGCAGATTTCATCACACGAGGGTGTGTGCATGCACAGGCGTGTGTACAGGTGTGTATGTGACCCGAGCTGCAGACAAGTTCTGAGGGTGCCAGGCCACATGCTTTGCCAAATAGCTCTGAGCACCAGTTCAAAGCCAATTAACACAGACTTTTTTCTTTCCTTTTGTTTTCCTAGCACAGAATAGCTAGTTGGAGGCCCACAAGAAATTTTATGCCCGTAAGAGTGTTAAGCAGGAAGTTTCAATATGAAATCATTATCTTCCCTCTTTTAAATCCAAATACTAATTGCAACCTTGCTGTGAGCCTCCCATATTAAAGCACATAGCCATGGCAACCAAAAGCAACATTAAATGGAATACATGTCCAGTACACAAGCTGATTTTTATGATTTTGTTTTGTTTGGGCAGCAGGCACACATTTCCTTTCAGCAACCATGATACACAGGTCAAAAGAACTTCTAATTTTCCAAACCTCTGAGCTATTTTGCCATGTGCCCTATCACTTAATACTTTGTGTATCTGTACAATTAATTTCAGCAGAGGATAGTTCGTTCATCCAAGACGTAACCGAAAACATGAATTAAAATTTCAGCATGGATCTTGCAGTGGACCATTTACATTTCAAGATTAAGTCCATAATAAAAACTTCTGTGTCGTTATAATTGGGCTGATTTTTTTTTTTCTGAAAAAACATGAGATAAACATCTATGTAAATAGCCTCAAAAACATATTGTGTTTAAGAACAGAGCACTTCAAATGAGCTGCTTAAAGTCACCTTCTACGCTTTGCATGATAATTGTAATGCAAAATAATAAACAGCACAGGGCACCAAGCACAGCACTTCAAGGATGATATTGTGCCATTTATATGCAGATAATTAGGCATTTAGAAACAGCCAATATAACTTTTAAACCTTCCAATTAAAAGGAAAAAAAAAAAGGGAAATAAAGAGAGAGAGATGTAGAAGGTAAGGTTATTGAAATAAGTTTCCATTTGCTTGGTTTTCCTGAGGCTGTGTGTCCATAATGATCTGTCTGACTCCAAAGCATCTGAATACACAGTGAAACTAATTGCTGGGGACATTGCAGTGCACTGTAGTTCTGCAGGCCGTGGGTGATGTTTTGAACATGGCTATACTTCACATCTTTGAAAAGATGCTGCTGTGCTTAGATTGGCATGTAGCAGAGAGGACAACTTACATTAGCTAAAGAACTTATTGTTTGGATTGGTTGTTCCAGTTTTCTGAGAGAAAATGTGAGAGAAAGCTAGATCAACACCAGGGTCTTCATGCAGATCTAATTGTGCCCATCCTAACAAGATCTCCCTACCAGAAAAGCTCTAAAACATTGCACCTTAATTCAACACTACTCTGTCAGCAAAAATTTTTGTTCTGTAATGTAATATTTATATATTTTTATAAATGGTTAAGAAAGGGCTTATATAGTCAGACATCATTAGCATGGGCAGAAACTGCTGGGAGGTGCTAGAGATTGACTCCTTGTCCCCAAGATTTACAGCAGCTTTCCTGCTGGAACCAGTAATTATCTAGCGATTGATTATCAAAACATCCTTTAGCAACTTATTCCTAAGGATGGTTTTCATGTGAATTACACCAGAAGTTGTTCAGAGGACAGCTTTACATTGATAAAGAAATGTTTTAATGAAGACTGTTGAAAAATAATTTTCACAAAGTTGTGAATCTTGCTTTTGATTGTAGAAAAGTATCCAGGTAGCTGATGTATGTAACAAGAAAACTAGCGTGGATCATCTCATCTGAAGGAACCTCTCTTGTTTCTCTGCTCTGGGACTGTAGTCGCAGAGGGAAGCAGTGGAGAAAGTGCCAGCTGGTTGTGGCCACTCAGCCCCACACCCTGAGCACAGTGCTGTGTGCTGGACCCAGCATCCTCCAGGTGCAAGTAGGTCACATCTGAGGGAGTCCTGCAGACCCTTTCACCATAGGTAGTGAATCCCTCTAGATTCTGTCCCACGTGTTGGGTGTGAAACACAATGCCAGTCCGAACCTCTATTCCCCATTTGTGCAGAGAATATTCCTCTACCTCAGGGGACACTGTGGGCATAAAGCCACTGAGGATGCTACTGCAGTTGCATAGGCTGAATTCTTGTGGCAATTTTTGCAAAGAATATTTGATGCTGGTGAGATGACTAAACCAGAAGTCCTTGCAGGGCTCATTGTACCCTTAACCATCAGCAAAGATCTTAGATGGAGGTGAAACAGTACCCCTGAGTTTGCATGACTTCTTGATTGTGTGATTCTGTGCACAGAAGTGGTTATTCATCTTCTCAGCTCTGCATGGATTTTTTGTTTGTTTGTTTAATGAGAGAAAAGGGTTGGTGTGATGAGCCTGAACTGTGACATACTGTAACTGTAATGTACACTTAGCTGAACGCAAGCTTGTAGACTTGTTGATCTAAAAACACATATTATTTCATCCTGAAATCCCTCTGTGCTTGGACTACCGCAGCTGCAACAGCTCTTTTCATGCTGGCTCAGTGACTTTTTCCTATGGTAATAGTGTGACACTTGACTGTGCCATTGTTGTAGGAGGAAGAGTAAAGGTAACCCTCCCAAATTCAAATTCACTTAAACCATTTTGACATAACTTGTACGAATTAAAAAGCTGATTGGGTTTTTAATAGCAATCTTGTGGTAATAGTCGAAGTGCTAAGTCTCTAGAATTCTAAAGGCACAGATTACCCTAAGTGATTGAAAGAGACTTCAAAGAATCTATAATTAAAATCAGCAATGTGCACCATACCTTTTAAAATCCTGAACTCCATTTGAGAGATTATTTTCTTTCTGCAGTACCTAAGGACATATTCAGATCTATCGATACCACTATTGTCTTCTTCAATGACCATTCCTGCTGAAGAGTAGCCTCTGTGTCTGTAGCTGAGTCCTGCCTGCGGGACGATATGCACTGTGCCGTCCCGGGAGGCGTGCTGACAAAGAAAGGTGTCTCAGTCACAATGCTGGCCCATTCTCCCCTCTCCATCTAGAGAGCACATCAAAAAGGCGCAGTTTACTTCCCCCTGCCTGTCTATGGTTCCCCTGGCAAGCACCTTAGGAGCAAATTCCTCTTAGTCTCCATTCATGTGCAAAGGCACAAAAGGAGAGAACAATATCTGCATTTTCCACTGTAACCCGTACAAATATCTGGGTAGGCAGTGTGGCTAGACAGGGATTTGGGGAATTGTTCTCCTGCTCGGGACTGAATGACAAACTGTTCTTGCAAGAGCAGAGTCTGCTGGTGTCATTGTGCTGAGCTATCAGCGACACACCTGGAGCCGCCTGTGGATGAAAGGCACTTCATAACCCGAATCCAGGCGCTTCAGAAGCATTTGCAAACTGTTTGTACAACAGCCTAAATTGAAGAGCGCTGCTAATAAGCTTTTAGTGGTTTCACTGTGGGCTGCATATGCAGAAGAACGGGATTAAGCTCTTCTCAAAGGTTTTGAGGTTTAATAAGTGGAAAGAGGCAAGGGGCTGGTGTTTTTCGACCACCTTCTTTCTTCCCATCCTCCATCATCTCTATCAGGCAGACACTACCATAGTGTCACATCAAACTTCACCCGGACAAGTGGCATAAATACCTCTAAATTACCTAAATGTTCTTTAACCCTTTCTTACCTAGTCTGATCTTTATCCTTATTCTGTTATAAATGTTAATTTCGTGGATGTATGTTGCAGCATTTTGTATGAAGATGGGAGTAAGAAAAGACAGGAGAATGTGTCAGCCTTTTTTTCATGTCTGCTACCAGCAGACATGAGAGTACATCATAGATATGTGACTTTCTTGGCAAGTTGGCCTATTGAAAGTTGAGTGATAGTGTTCTTTGTGGAGACAAGAGGTTTTGTTTTAATTAATTAATTCAACATTTTGTAATTTGAAGAGAACTAATATTCAGGCTTAATCATAATCTGTTCTCAGTGAGCTTTGAGAAGCTCCCTCTTTGGTATGGCTTTGAATGTGAAAGGCCTGAAAGCGAGATGGGTCATCTCTCCAACTGCTTTCACTAGGTGGATTGAAATACAATCAGACTAGAGACAAAATAGTTTTGTTGGCTTGCAAACCATTTTTTTTTTTTTTTGAGAATTAATTCTTCCTTTCTCCCAAGTATTAAAAGTCCAGAGCTGGAATTGGCAGAGCTCTTAGAAAAAGAGAGTAAAGGTGTAAAGCTGAACCCTCTGTTTTTTTTTTTTTTCCATTCATTGTGAGCAATGGGAAGATAATTCCTTATTGCTAGAATTGTTAGCTGGAGGTAGAAGGGAAGATGTGTGAAGAGAGTGGTGAGAAAGAAGATTTGAATTTAAATATTCATGTTTGGGGGGCTATTCAACAATATTAGGAATAAATTACCAGCTAAGGACACACTTGATTGATTCTGTCTGAATTTGTTTTATAATATTTTCACATAATTTAATTTATTCTTTCCTTTAACATCCATTAGAGGAAAAGAGAAAAAATATACAGCATATGAAAAGAACACGGGGAAGTTTTTAATATAATGTTAATAATAGCTGATATTTAATTGAGATTGTATCTTTAATCTTTTCTTCTTTTCCCCTGCCAGTGTTTCATCTCTATTCTTATTATCTTGTTTTCAGTACAGAATTATCACCCACTGGTTTTCAATTACAGCGATGGCCATATTGATTCTCCCCTCGATTTTAACTCGAAGCTGAAAAATTACTCACTTAAGCCAATAAAAGTAGATTATGTGGTTAGTTTGGGGTTCCTTTTTTGAAATAATAAACAAATAAGGAAGAAGAATGATGAGCTTATAAGGATTCTGAGTTATGACCAACTGGTATGGAAACACATTTTAAATCATTAGAACTCAGAACAGTGCTATAAATTCATATTTATCTCTTCATGTTGAGGTAAGTGGTCCCTAAGGACACAAAACCTGTGTCAGTAATTCTGAGTTGCATTTGTCTGTGAGTCCTTGGGCACTGAGACCAACGGGCAGGGAATGGATCCTGTCTGTGCTTCTTGTAGTTCCACAAAACCAGGGTGTATGTATGCAAGGTGTCTACTGGGAACGGTCCACGGTCTGTGCTAGCTCCCAAATTCTGGCCGGGAATTGCCCAGGGTAGTGCCAGCTGGCATGGGCAGAAATCACAGCTCTTTTGGTTTAATAGGAGAGATGATCACATTCCTGGGCTTGGGAAAATTCCCAGGCACTGCTGAATTTACTAACATAGATGTAGCCAGAGAACATTGTCCAATCTAGAAGAGGCTACAGTGCTTCTCCAAACACTCCTTAGCACACTTAGTCTCACGATGCAATGCTGAGAAGTTATGAGACTAAAGCCAAGATTGGGTGCAAAGTTTATCTTACTCAGAGGCAAATCTCAAGGGTTGTTATGGTGTGGTTTTGGTGGCCACGTACCTCTATGCACAACTTTACTGATGCCTAGGAAGTAAGATCCAAATAAATCTAGGAGTGAAAGATGAAGAGAAGCTTTTCTGTGGTAGCACACTAAAGGATTTGCTTCTGCCCCATTGGTAGAAAACCCTCTCAGTACCTCCCGTTAGAGCAGAATGAGAGGTAGCTATAGGGAAAGATAGTTTAAAGCCATCAGTTTCACACACACAATCCAAAACAGATATAGCAAAGGGTCAAAGTTAGCTATTTCAGAAGCTTTATGTTTGATATGACAGGTAAGTAACCCCAAACTCTTTTGATAGAATGAGTGTTTTTTAAGGGAATGCACACAGGTGCCCACCTTACAGTACTGGCAGGTGTGTGTAGGTGGGGTTTCTCCACAGAAGTAAAAAGGACAGGTATTATTTCTCACCTTCAGGAAGATGCTGAGTATCTATAGAAGAAAAGTGCCTGCACTAACTGCGGCCGCAGCAATCTGCTATTTCCAGCTGTGTCCAGCACCTCCTCTGCACAACACTAGTGTAACACACTGGTACTTAGTGGCCTGACCAGAAAAGACTGAGAAGCCAAATCATGTATGCCTGTGCACCATGGCTTAGATAGACTGCTACATGTAATTTTCATGGCCTTTCTGAGTGCATGCAGTATTCCTGCCCATGTTTTCTTGTGAACGTGGATTTTCAACCCAAGACTACTAATTTGCAAGGATACTTGCAAATATTTGAGCCAATGTTTGCAAGTATTTTCAAATATTCTGCAGGTCTGGAAACTCCAGAGGATCTCTCACCCAAGAGCCATTATGATTTTTTTTTCATGTCATCTATCTGTTAGGTGTCTGTTCCACCTTAGTCTCTGGTTGTGCTCTCTGCTTCAGACAGTCTTCCTTTCTCAGGGGCCCCGGTGTATTTGCCCCATTTCAACATCCCTCTCTCAGGCTTAAAATCAAATATTTGCTTTAACAAAGGCAAAGTTTTTTTGGACTTGGCAATGCACAGAGTTCCTTTAACATGTCCAATACCTTCACTTTTTAAGCACTGCAGCAGTGTTCCTCTGGAAATGTTACAGAAAGCACCTGTATACACTTGCTGCTTTGTGAGATGCCAGTATGGTAGGTTGTGATTTGCATTCTCCTACTTCTCTGAGATTAAATTAGTTGAGTTGATAGCAGCATAATTTGTAGTTTTATATGGGCTACCTAAACATGCTATGGTAATACTTCAGCATTAGAAGGAGGTAAATGAGTCATAGCTGATTATGGAGGAATTTCTCTCTACATAGTGACTGAAAACAAAGAGTTCTCTTTCCTTTCTTTCTGGGACACCTGTCCCGTGGAAGTAAGGAACCTTAAACGGCTGCCTGCCTCCTATTTCTTTTGGTCCTAGTGTCTCACTCCCAGGGCTAGGACCTTTTCAAAGGCTGTCCAAAAACTGCAGGAAACACAAATTTTCTGGCACGGCTCACCAGTATATGACATGGTTTTACTACCTTTTGTATTTGGGGCAGTCATGTTGCTAATGGCTCCAGACTTGCTGGGTACTCCTGTGCAGCATACATACTCCATTTTTTAACCTTCACCTGCCAACTCTTTACATGGAATTAATTTTTCTTTCTTTAGGGTTATGCCAGCAGGTCTTTGACTGTTTCTTAACCTTCATAGATGCTTTTTCTACCACAGCCCCTCCTCTCTTTTCCACCTCTATCATAAAAAAACATTTTTTCAGACTGTGGTACCTGTATACCCTCAGAACCTTGTTGTCATTTCCTGTGAAACACCTGAGGTGCCAAATACAATCTCAGAGCAGCCTGTGGAAATGGAGTCTCCTGGGGGGACGCTGAGTGTGCATAAAGGTGGGCTCTGTTTTTCCAAGGCACCTTGCTGACATTTCAGCACAGGAAAATATTTGGCACTGGATGGCTGTTCAGAAACTTTTCCCCTTGCTGGTAGTAGAAAATGGTCCCTTATTTACACATATTTGTGTAACACTTTTTGGACCTATATATATATGTGAAGGGCTTCATTTTTTTTCCCCAGGGTGATCCTCGGGGAATTTATCTCCTCAGTTCACCCTATTTTCTGTATCATTCTTTGCAGTGAACACATGCAGCTCCTCTTCTCAGTCTCTGTCTTTCCCAGCAACCTCATCTGCAGGATGGCCGATTGCTTTTACTCTCTTTTTAACAAGTCATCTTATAAATAGATGCTACTGGCAGACTTCTTAGTTTTAAGTTCCTCTAAACAGTGCACCTTGTTCAATGCTTGATATGTTTGCTTTTTGACATCTTCTCCCCCAGCAGTATTGCAAATGGTTTCTCTTCCAGCTTGTTCACTCATGAAATTCGTGGGGATACGTCTGTAGTTGCAAGCACCAAGGTTTACCACTTTCTGCTCTTCTGTCAGTAGGCTTTTCCAGATCAGAATGTACAATTGGTTTGTATTGCTCTTGTGTTTTGAGTAAAATGACCCAGCATCCCATTTGCCTCTAGGTTGAGATTTTAGTAAAGGGCAAGTTTGTATTTTAACTACTGCTTTGATAACTGATTTAAAAGATCCAGTGGCTGTGGGTTTGATCCCTTTGTGCCATACACGTTTTGCTGGCTTTGGCAAAGTGACAGTCCAGTGTAGCTGCAAATGCCAGTGTCTGGACTTGTGGTGCTAGCTCTGAAGTGTTTAGCTGTATCTTCTGTTGTTCTTACCCACTCCTCACCTGGTTTCCGTTTCCCCTTATCTCCCAACTAAGCACTTTGAATGCCTTTCTACCCAGGTCTCACTTCTTTCTGCATTTTGGGTTTTCCCTAATGTCTACAGAATAGATGGTGTAATTGTTGTTTGTGAAACTCTTGATGGTGTCAACATCTTCCTTTATAAACTTTCTTGCTATTAACCATGTTCCACGTGTTGGAAAACCTATTGGATCCATTATGGCTTTCTGTTCTTCAAAGGTTCCTAATGATCTGACTGAAGCCAGCTGGAGTTTTTGTCTCCTGGTTTAGATCTGCTTTCAACAGGCCACCTTCTCCCCTTTTAGACACCATCCACTACAGTTGAAAAGGAAATGTAAACCTACTCTTCAGCCTTGGATCATTTACAGACTCATTTGTTTCTCTTTTTCTAGGACATTTGTAGATAGAAGTAGAACACAATATTCAAATGCCTCTACCGCACTGCTTTTCAGAACTAGAAACTGTCAGATTTAGGGCAGCCTTGGAACTTAACCATTTCCTTCTGTGTTTTTTTTTTTCGTCCCTTTTATTTTGTTGTGGTTTACTTGGTTGTTTGCTTGCTTTTGGTTTTGGGTTTGTTTTGGGTGGTTTTTGAATGTTTGCTTGGTGAATAACAACCAACATTGTACAGGAAGAAACTCTGATATTGACCTCCACCACCCTGCATTTTTCTAGATGATTTCAACAAATGAGAGTTAGTTATTTTATTAAGCAGTTGATCAGAGCCCAAGGTTTGCTTTCCTTCATTGCTGAATTCTCATTGACTAGCATTATGGAACCTGGGTTTTTATACAGCACAAAAGACAGCCTATTTTCACAAATTCTTTGTGATGAGTTGCAAATGGGAAGGAGACACCAGTAAGGTCATGTGTTTTCTGGATGTGCTCCTTCATTTGTTTTTTTCTCTCTAAAAATACAGAAAGGCTATAACTATCTGCTTCTGAAGGAGAGCACAGGCTGCAGTCCAGAGAGAAGCACCAGGCCATGGGTAAGGCAATATGCAATTATTTTAGTGCACTGTAATTGAAGGATAAAGTCAGTCACATAGAGGAACTTTACTGAAATAACTCTCCAAAACAATTTAGGATATTGTGTTCTGAAATGTGTGCATGGGAACAATGTGGCATAAATAAATACACAAATCACACAGCCTTAAAATCATAAAGGTTTTATTGTCTGTTCTCACACAAAGACCTGTTCCTTCTGCACCTGTGTTCATCTGCAACCTTCCCTGCACTGGTAATCAGGAAATAATTGTATCTCTAGTTCAATAAAATGGTGCAAGATAAAGTAAAATTGAGCTGCATTGTTCCCTACTATTTGGCATCAGAGGACTGGAAGCATCTCCATATGGTGAGCAGACCTTACTGTCCTTAGGAGAGGAACGCACAGCTGGGTCGTGATAGATGCCAGTACTCAGGCATTGCCCTAGGAGAAACAAATAGGGTATCAAATCTGAAGTGGAATCACTGCAGCCATCAGACAATCATAGGATCACAGGATGTTAGCGGTTGGAAGGGACCCAAAGAGATCATCGACTCCAACTCCCACAATATGAACATTTCTTTTAAGGAGAGAGTTGGGAAATGGACAGAGAAAAAGGAGTTATGAATATAATGAAGTCCTTCCCACAGACCATATTAGTGATAAACTGAGGCTCATCAGTGGTCAATGAGCTAACTGTACTTGGCAATCCTTGGCCCCTCAAAGTTTTAAATTAGTAGTGCTCTTTTACAAACTGGCCTTTTCTTTTTGATGCGAACACACACACACACCCTGTGATGGTTTGGGAATTCCCTNACTCAGCAGAGAGGCCAGCAGACTAAAAGAGCAGCTAGAGAGACAGAGACTCTCCCTCTTATCCATGTATGTGTTCTTGTTCTTATACATCTCAGGAAGCCTATGAGTGCAGCAGACATCACCAGTGTTTGCTTTTCACAGCCTGTCATCTTTTTTTATTAAAATATTCCAATTAGCTTCAAACCAGCACACACCCCAACACTGAACTATTACTTTAAACTGTGACAGGGCAGAGTATGGGAGAGCAAAAATTACCGAATAAAGGTTTCTTTTAACTTACTCACAGATTCCTGACAGGTAAAACTCATTTAAAGGAAACACTTTTTTCCCCCCTGATCTTCTAAATCCCCATCTGTACTCAGGCAGTTGTATTTACACTGTTACATTCTTCAGGAGCAAAACTTCTCTGATGCAAAACACTGAAGAAGTTGTACCTGAATGTTGCTGAAAAATGTCTGTGTGCAGAGTATTTCTTGAAAAGGACAACAGTGTTCACCATGATAGCCTCATGTAAGCAAATTCCCAGAGTACCTTATGTACTGATCAAGTAACTGTGTCTGCCTCAGCTAAGGAGGCAGGACTCTTTTCATTAGGTTTTTAGAGCTCTTGATTCTAATTCACAATGTCCCCAGCTTGTTTCCTGATCAGTCAAGCTCACGGTAGCCAAGGTAGTTGTGCTAATGATATTTTCTTTGGGGTTCTTAAATACAAGTATGCCAAAAATAAAGCAAGCAAGGAGGGGAACTGCCAACAAGAGATGTTCAGTAAGTGCAATTAATATAATTTTTTAAAAATTGCTTAAGTGGCTTTAAAGGAACTGCAAAGCAAACCAAACTTCTAGCTCCTAGCCTTCTATTTTCTAGCTCTGTTATACTTAAAGTGTCTCACAGATGTCTGTCCAGATAATGGAAAACCTCGAGCCATTGCATTTGCCAGGTTTAAACCTGTGTCTACTGCTAATTTATCTCAGGCCTAACAAACTCTTTCTGTCCATGATCTTTGCCACAGCCTGGATTTTGCAGCATATTTAGGCACTGACTGCAGTGCTCTCTCCAAAGTCCCTAATCACCTTCCCAGAACAATAAAGCCAGAGGGTATTTGTTATCTGGACTCCAAAAGCACAGGCTATTCTGAAATATCAACAGAAGAGTGGAAAAGCTTTGTTGCAATGCTAACAGCAGTGGTGTTACAACAAAGCAATCCACTTACAGCAGTTAATTTCGTGGTATTTTCTACTGGACAATAAAATTGTGCTGGAATGGAAAACCTGTATAACAACTTTCCAGGAATGGATTTTGACTTCTCAAATTATGTCAAGTGCAGGTTGTCAAGATTTCAAACTCTGTATTGTCAGTATCTTTGTGTTGCAATTTCTGAAATACCAGAAAGTGAGCAGTTGTCACTGTTGGTAGTACCTGCAGTTCCTAGAGACAGTGACTTGGCCATCTCTTGCTTGAAATGGCATCTGCTGAGATGTGTTCTTCCAGGATCCTTAGTAGATTAAAAAATCAGGGTTTCTTTCTGAGGAATTTATAAGTGTGTGGAATGCTTCAACTTCCAACACATAAAACAGGGTATCTGCAAATGAATGGAGGGTTAAAAAGAAGTGCACCACAGTTTGGTAGTGGAGAGTGGATAGCACAACAGTATTGAAATACTTGAGGATATGAAGCTTGATGCATTTCAAATCAAATGCAGGAACCATAGTGGTGCTAGATGTTCATGTGGAGCTTTCTGTGTGGATGTGCAGAAGCAGTGCAGTATATGGGCTCACCATCACAAGTTTAGGAAATGCCTGCAATAAATGCTCAGGCAGGCAACAAAGGAGAAGCATGGTACATAGCCTGCCTTTCTGTCCTTCAGTCAGGTTAGATATTTGGTTGTTAATGAGTACTGACAAGAAACTGTGTGATGTTTTACTCCTGTTTGGGTGACTGGCAAACAGATCTCTTGCATGCAACAGCAGCAGCTCTCGTTGAGAGCTCATTTGCCTGGCACAGAGTTCCAGAGACTGTAATTACAGATAATATAACTCAATTTTCCTGTTAAGAATCTGCTATTTCTAGTACCAGCAGAACCAGAGTGTGTCACATTCCTGCCACGCTCCAGCCAAAGCAGAAGCAGCTGTTGAGGTTGCCAAGCACACTGGGGTGAGAGGGATGCAGAAGAAGTAGTTTTGTATGTTACTTGGTGATCAACAAGCCTACAAGGTCATCCTGTGCCACACACACACACTGGCACTGTGGTGCCCAAAAGGTGCAGCTCAGTCAGGGTAGAAATGCACTTCATCTGCTGTGGTCTAATCTGTAAAATAAGACTAAAACCAAAACAAAATAATCCTCCTTGAGTGAGAAGTTCTGTTATGCTCAGTTATGGTATGTCCTACTGCACAGAAGAATCAGAGTCTTGTTTGATAAGCATGGAGGTAATTTGTAGTAATTCAGGCTCTTAGAATCAAAGCTACACACAAACTCAGAATCAAGGCTGTTCCATTTGAAGTTGCTGTATTTGTTCTAATTCATGCATTTAGCAAACCAGACCTCTGTTGTTTTCTTCTGCTTGCCTTCTTACCATTAGGGCTCACAAGGAAAGGCAAAGTATGAGGTTCTGGGGAGGTACTGAACTTTCACTGCCTGGGACTAAAGGATGAAGCTTAGAAGTAAAATGCCATCATTAAAGCAAGTGGAAATGACAATGGAATTTCTGTTTTAAAAGCTAGCATCGAGACACCTACTGTTAGTGAATAACAGATATCAAAGATTTTTTTTCACCAAAGGTCACCTTTTCTCTTCAGCTGGCTCTTTGTATTTGTACAAGTAGAACCAACTCAATTCAATCAAGACTTGGCTTTCCCTCCTCCATGCAGAAAGGAAGTTAACTTACATGAGAAAACGAAGGACTTTTAGTTTGGTTTAAGTTAGAAAAACTGGTGCTTATACACTTTGACTATCCACCCTAAAGTTAAAGCAGGGACATTTCACCAGCAGTCACCTGGGAAGAGAATCTCCACTTTTCCTCTGTTCCATTTTACCCAGTAGCTTTATTCTTAACAAAGCTTAACATCAACTTAGAGGAAGGTGGGATTGATGTTTCAATGCACGTAGATGTGGTGGCTCTGAAGTAGCAATAATAATGCTGTGACAAGCAGATTGTAATTTCTAGAGGTGTCACAGTTCATTTGATGCCATTCACATGCCATGTGAACGACAGAAGGAAGCAGTGCCTAGCATGTAGAAACTGCTGCATGCTAGTGGGCTGGTAATTGGCACAGATTGTTGGAGGTAGATTAGAGTCAGAGAATCTGAACGACTTGGGTCATTAGGACCACTAGAGGTCACTTAGTTAAAGACTAGCTTGACTAGGACGTCATAGTTTTGAAAGTCTTCAGAGCTGGAGCTCCTTCAGCAACTCTGTATCTTGTTCCAGTTCTGCACTACCTTCAAAAGAGTGATTTTTTTTCCTTTTTTATTTAGTCTAGACAGAGCATCCTTTGCTGCAACTTCTTCTCCACGGCTTCTAGTTCTTTTTCTGTGCGTCCCTGGGAGGAGCCTGGCTCAGCCTGCTCGGTACCTTTCTGTAGGACTGGGTGGTTGCCATTAGGACTCCCAATGTCATCTCTTCCCCAGGCTGAACCAGCCCAGCTGCCTCAGCCGGTCTTCACAGGGCAGTTGTTCCAGCCCTCGAATGTCATGGGGGCCCTCTGCTGATTCTTTCTGCACCCTACATCCCATCTGTCTCTCAAATACCAAGCAGAAGGGAATAACCACTACCTCTGACCCACTGGCTTCAGCCTTGCCGATGCAGCTGGGCTGTGCCATCCGCTGATCCACTCTGCTTTCCTGCTGGGCTGCGAATCCTGTGTTGGCAATATGGGTAGCTACCAGGTTCATGGAGGCAAGGAGGTGAAAAGAATTGTTCTTATGGCAAACTGAGCAGCATATCTCTCTCTACAAATTGACCACTATGAAAGACTTTGGAAATTTAAAAAAGGAAGAAAGGATGAGTGATATAAATAAAAATTAAAAGAAGGAAAAGAAAAAGTGAGGAGCAAAGAGAGGTCTTACAATGGCTTCCAAACAGCCTCTTGTTCCCGAATATGTCCAGACAGGGACTAGAATGTTTCTAGAGATGCTGCAGAGATGTGTATTGTGAGTTTGCAAAAATACTGGTGGATTCTGGTTGATTTTGGGGTTATTCTCTTTTTATATTTCCCTCCTCAAACCCACATATGACTTGTCCCTAAAGACGGGATTATATTCCTAACTGGTAAGTAAAAGCAATTCATTTTCACAGGCTGCATCAGGTGTGCAGTAGGTCAATCATACCTTGGCCATTGGCCATGAACTTTAATTGTCTGAGATAATTAATTCCCCACCAACCTTAGCAGTCTGGAAAACTGACACATCACTGCTTGTAGTTGTAGTCTCTTCCTTAAATTAGGAGAACAAGGATTGCAGCTTTGACTAGAGAGATAGATTAAAGCTGGTCCCCCATGTAAGACAACACTCAGATACCTATATTCATATCTATATAGGCACACATGTGTATATATATGGGTTTAGATGCTGCTGTTTATGCCCTTTAAAAAGCTTTAATTTTTCCAAGAAGATGACATAAGTAGACTTCTGTAGAAAAGTTATGCAGAAAAGGCAAGCTTATTCACAGTGACCTCATACTGTAAGACTGCAATATGGCTGTGCTATTTTTATTTTTTTTCCTCTCTAGCAATGTCACTCTCTGTTTTGCACTATTTATGTCATGGAATTAATGGTAGAAGTGAAATAATTAGGTAAGATATTAGTTGTTGTGCTTTATGCTTCTGTTTATGGGTATAAACAGCAGTAGGGCTTGTTAGGAAAATGTTCATGTTTTTTTAAGGTTTGTGTCCCTTGGAGGAGAGTCTTTGGCATGGAGAACAAACACGTTGAGAATAGGTAGCAGCATTGAGTTAAGTGTGAGGAGTTCTCAGTGGAATGAAGTAGGGAACATTTTGTAATCTTTAGTCATGCTCGTTAATCTGTACATACTGAAGGCACCAGTGCATCCCAGTCACAATATGTTTATTGTTCAGGACAGGCTTCCTGGAGGAGCTTACTCTGTATTATATATTACATACAGTGTTACATACTGTGGTGGTGCTTGGAGCCTTTGCCAGGGATAAAGACTTTACTCTTCTCACAGCCATGTGAATGCAGTCAGAAGGCACCGGCACATCGCATCCGACTTTGTTAGCAGCTGTGCTCAGAGGCACCTGCACGGCCTGACACTAAGAAATAAGAAGTGAGCTGTCCTAGCTCTGCCTTTGAGTGAGTGAAACAAGGAGGCTCATCCACTGAAAGAGCAGATGCTGCTCTAAGTACTGCTGGTGTGCAAGGGGCACAAGAGTGCAACCATGCCTCTCAGTGATGCAAGTGAGGGGAGTCTGCTGCTGTGCCCTGGTGCAGCGGCATTGGCACGGCGGCGTGGCAGCCTCTCCTCTGGCTCCGCGTGCCCTGCTTGGGAAGTGCCACAGTCACTAGCCTCATGTGTGGGTGTGCCTGGTGTGCTTCAAATGACGACTGCGTCCATTTTGCAACTTTTTGAAACACGAGTATCATTGCATGTGAAGGACACTGCCTGCATCCCAGATCAACAGCCCAAGGTAGCAGGGAAGAGGCAGGGCAGTTCTCTCTGCTTTGTCACAGCTCCTATTTATTCAAGGAAAACGTTAATGTTCCTTATCCCCTTGGGCTGCTCTCCAGTGCCCCAGTCGCAGCATTTGCGGTGTGGCTGCTCGGGGGAACCTCTGAAGCCATGTGGGTCATTTGCTATTTCTGCGTGCCTGAGGAGCTGACGGACGTAGTAGTCCCTACTCTTTCTGCTACTTCGCTCTGTCTGCTTGCATTCCATACTTCTTCCACACGAAAAGTGGTTGTGCACTCTCCAACTTCCTTCTAGCTCAGCACCAGAAGTGTCTAAACATGCTTCTGCCAGCACATGCTCCTTCTCTCGTATCGTCCTATGAAGAAAGGCTGAAAGAGTTGAGGCTGTTAAGACTGGAGAACAGAAGGCTCTGGGAAGACCTAAGAGCAGCCTTCCAGAATTTGAAGAGGACCTACAGGATAATTGGGCTGGGGGTTTTTATGAAGGCATGTAGAGATAGGATGAGGAGTAATGACTTAAAGCTGTAAGAAGCTATTTTTAGATTAGACCTTGGGAAGCTAGTTTTAAATTAGACATTAGGAAGAAATTCTTCACTATAAGAATAGTGAAGCACTGAAATAGGTTGCCCACAGAAGTTGTGGAGGCTTCAACCCTGGAAGCATGGAAGCCGGGTTGGATGGGGCCTTGAAGAACCAAGTCTAGTAGGGGGTGTCCTTGTATGTGGCAAGGGTGTGGAACAAGATGATCTTTAAGGTGTCTTCCAATCCATTCCATGATTCAATGATACTAGGACAGCTAAAGAGGTACAGCTTCTGTGTAGTGAAGGTATTAGAAAAATCTGTCTTACTAATCTTTTAAGTATAGTTGATCCTCGCTCAGGTAAGTTGATGGACCAGCTTTTGCTTCCAGTATATTCATGCCTGTCTCTCCAGGCCTTTTTTCCTCTGTGGGTCTAACGCCATAGGGAGAGAAATCTGTTGTGTATTACAGGGGGCAAAACTGAAGAGGTGGATTTAGGAGTGTGCGTGCCTGCGTGTATGCAGCATGACATAGCTGACAAATAATTTCTGAAGAAACTTTTACAGAAATGGCTTTTTGGTGGTGTATACAATGGTAGAGACTACATAATGACAAGTGAAAGCACAAGTGAAAGTGTTTTCTCCAAGCAGAGATTCCTAATGTGTTTGCAAGGGATGTATTAGTCTCCAGTTACAAAGATTTAAAGGGTGCGTAGTGACCAGCTAAATTTTATCCTGTTGTCAGAACTTGCTGGGGCTGATGCTTAGGCACAGTGAATGAAGAAATGCCACTGGTATGCTTATTTTTAAATACATAAGATCTGAGACAAAGGTTGCTTTATCAGCAACAGTTTTCCATAGCTACACGTAAAAGAATTATATACAAATGCCACAGTAAGTGATGCGAAGGTCAGCGTTGCATGCTAGAACAGTAGCTCTGTCATCCAGGATGCAATTGCTTTTACTCAAAGCAATGAATGATCAGAAGAACAGAAATTTGCAGGACTGTTGGAGGACAGAATATTGTCCAGTGCTAGTCAGTAGCTCTGAAAATTGGAGCTTGCAAAAAGAGCTGGCAGAGTACTCACGGGAGTCTGCTTCAGCCCGGATCAGTGAACCAGTTCGCATTTGCTCCTGTGCGATTCAGCCCATAACAAGAGCTTGAAAGAACCATCTGAAGGGTAGCAGTCACACTGAACCTGAAGATTTAACACTTTTGGAGGCATTAAAAAGAATCAACTGATCTCTGTACACAGAGATTTCATAGAATCACAGAATCAGAGAATGGTAAGGTTGGAAGGGCCCTCAAAGATCATCCAGTTCCACCCCCCTGCCATAGGCAGGGACACCTCCCACTAGTACAGCTCACTCAAGGCCTCATCCAACCTGCCCTTGAACCCCTCCAGGGAGGGAGTATCCACAACCTCCCTGGGCAACCTGTGCCAGTGCCTCACCACCCTCACTGTAAAGAACTTCCTCCTAACATCTAACCCAAATCTTCCCTCTACCAGTTTAAACCCATTGCCGCTCATCCTGTCATTGCAAGACCTTGTCAGTAGTCCCTCCCCAGCCTTCCTGTAGGCCTCCTTTAGATACTGGAAGGCTACTCTAAGGTCTTCTCAAAGCCTTCTCTTCTCCAGGCTGCAGAGCCACAACTCTCTCAGCCTGTCCTCATAGCAGAGCTGCTGCAGCCCTCTGAGCATCTTTGTGGCCTCCTCTGGACTCACTCCAACAGTTCCATGTCCTTCCTGTGCTGGGGGCTCCAAAACTGCACACAGTTCAGATACATTTGACCTTGTATCTCTCAAGGGGAAGGTGTTTGAGACAGTATGACCTTCTGCAGCCCAAACCAGAATGGTAATCCAGACTGTAAAAGGAAGAAAAGGAGAGAGAGCAGCATTCGTCTTCTGTAATGCATTACTTCAGACATTTACATCTGAAATCTGTTTTTCTTTGGATGTATTTTTCTCCAAGTTCACACTTGTACTTCAAAATTTTACTGCTCATTAACAGGAAAACAATTTAGCATTTAATTTTTATTTTTGTTTCCCCCCACCCCCCAATTTAATTTTACTTAAGCCATTTGGGAGAAAAAGATGCAGAGGTAAACAGAAATTCTGCAAACATGCACATAGTGTATCTGTTCTTGAACCAGTAACCCCTGTGCTAGGAGAGGTTTGGATGCTAGGTACCCCCTCCAGTATTGCAGGGAATTGAGTACATTACACAGCATGTCTAAAAAATGGCTGTGTCATCATTCACATGGTGCAGAACAAGGCAGTGTTTCAGGAAATGTCATGGATGATTAAAGTGGGGGGAAAATAGATTCCATTCCCCACACTGCCTCTGATTTTCTGTGTCCTCATACAAGTTTTATCTTGCAAGCTGTTAAGCACATGCTTTCTGGATGACCCAACTCACTTCAGTGAGGATGCTCTAATACACACAAGCATTGTCTGCTCAATACATACAAGTGTCTTCAGAAAGAAAGCAGGCCTTCAGTTTGACATGCCTTATTTCCCATAGCCCTAGCATCAGCAAGATATATCACACAAAAATAATAGCTATATCTATTAATTTAGTGGGACTGTGAGGACCAGCAGGAGCAGGGAGGTTATCCTGCCCCTGTACTCAGCACTGGTCAGTCCACAGCTTGAGTGCTGTGCCCAGTTCTGGGCCCCTCAATTCAAGAGAGATGTTGAGGTGCTGGAAGGTGTCCAGAGAAGGGCAGCAAGGCTGGGGAGGGGCCTGGAGCACAGCCCTGTGAGGAGAGGCTGAGGGAGCTGGGGGTGTGCAGCCTGCAGAAGAGGAGGCTCAGGGCAGACCTCATTGCTCTCTACAGCTACCTGAAGGGAGGTTGGAGCCAGCTGGGGGTGGGCTCTGCTGCCAGGCACCCAGCAACAGAAGGAGGGGACACAGTCTCAGGCTGTGCCAGGGGAGGTCTAGGCTGGATGTTAGGAGGAAGATCTTGGCAGAGAGTGATTGGCATTGGAATGGGCTGCCCAGGGAGGTGGTGGAGTTGCTGTCCCTGGAGGTGTTCAAGAACAGACTGGATGGGGCACTTAGTGCCATGGTTTAGTTAATTAGAAGGGTTAGGTGGTAGGCTGGACTCAATGATCCTAGAGGTTTTCCAACCTGGTTAATTCTGTGATTCTGTGACTGTGACACATTATTTTTTGAGATGGCCAAGAGGTTTCAGCAAGCAAAATGAACACAGAGGTAACAAAAATGCTGGTACACATAGTGTGTCTGTAGATGAAATTAAAATCTGCCCTTCTCAAGGATCTAGTATACCCCTTATCCTAGAATTTTCTCCAAGGTTTTCATCACCAAATGATTTTAAATGCTGAAACAAAAGAGTGCTTCAAATAAGATTGCCCACTAGAAGGAAAAGGACATCAGAAGAAAAATATTTACACAACCTGAGCATACAGACTTTTAAGGTATTCAGTTCCACATCTACCTAAAAGTGTGGCACATCCTTAAGCATATCTGTAGATAAAAATGAATTATTTAGTGGGAGACTGGGATGTCATTCAGAGATCTTTGTATGATTTGATTCTCAGGGTTTGTTAGGTGGGTACACAACTGTGATGGTTACAGCTGACTCTTCACAGAGAAATGCTTTGCCACATAAAATAGGTGCAAGTGGAATGTAAAGCAAAGAGCAGGTTCACTCCACCTGGTACCTCAAAAGGAAATTCAGTCTTTTGAGAGGTACAGTGTTTGTTGTTGAGGTTTTTCTTTAGAGGTTTGTCATTTCTCTGAGGTGTCAGCCTAGCAATCCTCCAGCTAGTGAACGTGATGTGGCTTACAGAACAGTGTAGTGTGAGCAGAGAGAGCAGAAGCTTGATTTGGAGATGGCCACTACTGTAGTCTGTGTTTAATTGGTTTAGAGCACTGGCAGTTTACCTGTTGCTTTGCTTACCTACCCTCACAGTTCTGTATGTTAGCCATCCCATGACAAAAGAGAGCCCTTCAGAACTCCCTCAAGGCATTTTTAGGTGCAGTTACCTATGCCAGTATATTTGATGGTTTGCCATCAAGCAAAGGACATGAAGCTTGCACATACAGTGAAAAGTAAGATACCTGTCTGTCCATAAGTGCAAAAGGAAGTTTTTGTTCAATCCTAGGATTTGTCTCCTTTGTAGCAGTATTTGTGATACATCTTGAGATCCAGAATGAAATTATTTAATTTTCCTCACGTTGCACAGAAGAGAATCATTGGAGAGCTACAACTCAGTCACTTGGGCTCACTGCTGACTTCTAATTAAAACTGGCCCAAGTGCTTCTGAGAATGTGGGCTGCCTTGTCTAGCCTGGGTGACTCACCCAAATGCCAGAAGCCCTCTGCCTTGCTACTACTCTTGCCCTCAGAAAGCATTCCATTTTAATCCCCAGCGAGGGACACTTTGAAGATTCAGCTGGACAGGGTGTGGCCATCTTGTCTACACAATGGTTCTGACAAAAAAAGTTGGACCAGATGATCCTCAAGGTCCCTTCCAGCCTGTTGTTCTATGATTCTATTTAGACCTATTTTACTCTGAAAAAGTATGTCCAGCATTCACCTTGAGGTCAGACCCATATTGGCACACAGCAGGAACTTCCTGGTGTGTCTCTGTTATTAAATTGCTCATATATGCACATTCAGTATTTTAAGGATTCAAAAAAAGTTCCAAAATGGTTTTGCTTTTGAAATATTAGGACACTCATAACCATATGGGCCTTAGTTTTGAGAAAATATGAAGATGCTAACAGATAACTGCTGAATGTTACTATATTCATCACTAAGGGTCCTCTGCTGGGAGCATCTCCCTTTCTGCCTCTTGAGCTGGATTTATTTTAGATCAGATTTCAGCAAACAGAAGCAGGCTTGAGATTAATGGATGCAGCTTTGGTTAATGGATGACCACCCCCACCCCCAGCATAAAGAAGAGCTGCCAGTGTCTGGTGCCAGTCCATGGCAGGAAAACAAAGGTTTGAGGAACCTCCTTCCTGCCTTTCCTGAGACACTAGAACTTCCCCCTGAAGGTGTGGGTTGCTTCCACTTGGTCCCTTTTATTTTATAATAAGCTAGAATGAGAAGAGTGAAAAAACTTCACTTTACATCTACGTGCTTGTGGCAGAATTATTCCTTATGATGGACTTTTGGAAGGTCCCTCAAAGGAGTGCTGTATTAGGGTGAACTTCATCTGCTGCTTGAAGGCTTTGGGAAGTTTCATCGCTCTTGGTCCTTCATGACAGGTTTCAAAATCATCTTGTTTGTGTAACCTTTAGCTACACTGTTAAAATGCACCTGAAAATCCTAGACCTTTTTGGGGAAAAAAATTGCTTTATTTATAGGATTGATTTTCTTTAACTTACCAACTCCAAATGGGTGCCTCAGCCATGTCTATTGCTCCTGACCATGCATGAAATCTGAAAGAATAACTGGGAAAAGGCAAAATCTCTACCATTTAGATGTACAAAGGCTTGGGGTCTGGCACTTGCTCATTTGCATTTACCCATCTGAAGGCATGCAGGCTTTTTGGATGAGATGAAATGAATAACCTGGCTGTTGTAATACTGTGTTGTGCAGCAGCTCTGAATTCTGCTGGCTGCCAGTTACAACATCCTCCTTATAGATGCACTGATCAGTCCTAGCTGCAGAGCTACGGGTTAAGGGGTAAGTAGGTCAGTTCTGTGGAGATGGACTCTGTTTGGGGGAAAAGGAGGCACAGAATTAGTCACGGACACCTCCTTCAATACACAGTTTGCAGAGATTAAATGTTCTGTGTTATAGCTATAGATAGGGTGGGATTTGAGGCATGTTACAGCACAGAGCCAGGAGCAGCTGCTGTCTTTTCTAGTGGCAATTCCAGAGCAAACTAAATTTGAAAACCCTTATGGTAAGGGCTTCTTTGTGAATTTCATACTTAGGAAATGATGGGCTGTGTAGATAAGACAATGGGTGAAAGAAATGTACACGAGCATATGTACGAAACACTTGAACTGAATGTAACACATCTCATAAGTGTGACATACATAAGTAATGTAGATTATATAATTATAGATATATAATGTAATATATGAACAAAAACTGTGCTTTGTCTAAAACCTGTGGGAAATTGGTGGTGGAGCTAGCAGTTGTACACCACCTCGTGTGTTAGGTGGAAGATCATTGCTCTGTAACTGCAGCAGAGCTCAAGAAAGGTTTACTCTCATACCAACTTTCTTTTTTTCAGGCAGTATTGTCTTTCTAAAGATACTCCTTCAAAAGATAGACCTTTTAAGAATGTCTGCAGATCTGGACTCCTTCAGATTAACTGGGGACACACATTTCAAAGGGAAGTGGTATTCACGGGGAATTCTTTGCCAGTCGCCCAGATCTCAGCTGCAGACGTAAAGGATAAGTAGTAAAGGAGTTTAAATTTCCTCAAGCTGCCTTCTGTTGTGCTTCAGCTTTGATCTGCCAGGATTACTTCAAGAGGTGGGAAAAGTTGTTAATTTTCCACTCTCATTTGACACTTCCCCTTTCTCTAGGGGCTGCTGAGTTAGTGCCCATTACCTACTAGGTGAGCTGAATGTAATACCAGAGCCTGCACTGCCTTGGTATTAGCTGACTGCACAGGCAGATAAGAGCAATATTTGATGATTCTCTTTGATTTTAGTGTAGCTGCCATGTAACTACAACCAGTAAGGTGGACTTCTCTCTCTGGTCAGCCCATGATCTATACCTTGTCTTTTCCCACAGTCCTGGTCGTGTGCATGCTTGGCACCGGATGAGGCAGGTCCTTCTGCCATGGCCAGCTAACGAGCTTGTCTGGCAGAGGCTGCCTGGAGAGGAAAGAAGTGGTATGAAGCGTGATAGCCAGGGTGCATGCCAGCTGGTGGCACCTCATACTCAGTCTTGCTTGAGTATACTCTTCAACTGCAGTGTACTGTGACAGCTCTTCAGGTGCCTTGTGCTACTACTGTACACCATGCATCTATAGCCTTTAATATAGCTCAGATATATATCACAGACTCTGCCCCACATAGTGAAAATGATAAAACCTGAGATATGTATTTTTTATTTAATCTGTGTCAGGCAGCAGAGAAGATGTCTTTGTACACTCTGCAAATGCTCTGAGCCAAACCACTCAGATAGCTGCAACCATACTTGAAGTGACACAGGCATTAGTGGTAACCTCCAGGGCTTTCACTCTGCCTTAGCTGTCATAGAATGGATGGTGTTGGAAGGGACCTCCTAAGGTCATCTAGTCCAACCCTGCTCTAAGTCAGCAGGGACATCCTCCATTACATCAGCTTGCTCAGAGCCCCATGGAGCCTGACCTTGAATATCTCCAGGGATGGGGCCTTAACTCCCTCCCTGGGCAACCTATTGCAGTGCTCCACCACTCTCATGCTAAAGAACTTGTTCCTAATATCCAGTCTAAATCTGCTCTTCTCTCGTTTCAACCCACCGCCCCTCATCCTATCGCTGCAGGCCTTTGCAAACAGTGCCTCTGCAGCCTTCTTGTAGGAACCCTTCAGGTACTGGAATGCCTCTGTTATGTCTCCCCAGAGCCTTCTTTTCTCCAGGCTCCCTCAGCCTGTCTTCATAGGAGGAGTGTTCCAGCCCCGCAGTCATTTTTGTCAAATCAGAGACAATCTTAAATGAGGAATAGAAAAAGCCAATCACAGATTCCTTGTTGAAACCAGGTCATGTTATAAGGGATAAGCCAGACCTGCCATCCCATCTGTGCTTGGGGTAAGCTGCTTCTGGCCTTCTCACCTCTGTTTCCAAGACATAAAGGGCAGATAAAAACCCATCATGTCTATTTCCGAGAAATGTAATGAATCAGTTGTTAATTATGAGACTCCTGTGAGTCAGGTACATTAGCACTGATGTCCATTTCCATTGCTCTTGCTGCTGTTTGGGGTTTTGTTGTTTGT
>VWYK01100139.1:0-13794 GCA_013399775.1 Semnornis frantzii
AGATATTTATGTAGGATAGATTTTACAAATGTTATATCATACTTCAACTTTTGGAAACATAGCTCTGTCTCTTACTTACTGAATATACTGTTTTATTATTTATTAGGAATTATTTGTGACAAAAATAAAAGTTATTGGTGGAATAGACGTATTTCCTACAATGCTAAGAGAATAATTAATACACTGCCTGGCAGCAATATGGAGATCATTTAGTAGTGAACTAGAGACATCGTAAAACAGTTCATGTTAAATGTTTTACAAATGTCCTGTAAAGTATTATGCTGAGAAGTCCCATAGCACATTCAATTTTCCATTAACTTCACCGAAGCTACAGCGAGCACAACTTCATCAGTTCTCCACAACCAAGACTTAAAGTCATCTCCTTTGAACTGCGTTGGCATGATTAATTACATAAAGAACTCATTAGTGGGTCTTCTTAAAACTACAGAGATAAATAGAATGGGAATTGGGAATTAAATGCTGCTACTGTTAACAAATTTTACGACAGTTTCCACATACCATTTGCAAGTTGGCGTTACAGTAGATAACCATCTAGCAGTTGGATCGCTGCAGAAAGATGGCAATTTGCTATCAGATCAAAGATAGACAAAACAACACTTGTATCTCCAGCACACAATTAGGATGTAAAATACTACTCCTGTGGAGAGTTAGCTTCTGTGTGTAAAAAGTATTACAATGTTCTACGTGTTGTAGGAGTAAATAACCATCTGTCAATGTATCTGTGCAAGGGTATATATGTATCCTGATATCCATAGAAATATATATGACTGACAAATCATGAAAAAGACACCTGAGGACCACACCATGATAAAAAGCAGATTCCTTCTCTACTTTTCATTTCTCCCTCTGCAATGTCTGTGTCTTTCAAGTCCCTCACATTGTGAGATTGTCTACAATATACAAAAAAGTGCCTGTTGGGGAAACCACAACCTCTCCATCTCTCATTTGCTCTCTTCCCCCACCCCCACATGTATTTGCTTGTTTGTTTGTTTATTCCTGTTTAATTTCTAAGGTTGAAACAGAGATCCAGTAATATATCTGTATTTTATTCCCTTGAAAAATTATCCCATTTAATTCCCTAGCCTTTCTTAAAATGATTCTGAAAGAAATAGTAAAGTCTTATTTTTGAGTTTTGTCTTTCATTACCTCTTTCAAAGTAGCATTGTACTTAATATGCCAGTACCATTAGAATTTCATCTGCATCTTTCAGTTTTGATGTTTTTAATAGGTATTAAATAGAGATAGGTTCAGAGTCTTCAGTTACTATTATAATTCATAGTGTAATTCCTTTTTCTGTTGTCACTGTTACTTAAAAATGATGGAGTTTTTTATATCTTTATTTTTCATCCTTTCTTTTTGACATTTCCCCCTTTGTTCTTTGTGCAAATTTCAAAATATTTATCAGGTTTGACTGTGGCTACTTCTTTTGTTTGCTCCCACATTTTCAAATTCACATTCTTTACAATGCATTTGCATTGCCACTACACTCTTTACCCATTTTTTCCTGCCTAGGTAAGATTGCTATTACATTATCATATTCCTTGGAGATCACAAAAAGATCTCTTTTTGCTGTAAGATCTGTCTTGGAATAAAATTAGTATTTTGAGCTTCTGGCATACACTCTTCCATTTCAAAAAATGGGTAGATTAATAAGTTAAAAGAAAGAAGTTCTGTCCCTTTTCCCTCTTTGTAATTTTGTCTTCAAACAATTAGTGCTGAATACCAGGATTCTTTAAAGTTACCAGTATTGAAGAGAGGAAAAATGTGATTGACAACTTAATTCCTCAAACACAGTGGCCCTTTCTGCTGCCACAGTAGAGCAGATACTCTGTGGTCTGTGCAGAGCTTGCTTGAGTGATGGGGACCATAAAGTGCACTCACCCTCCATGCCTTAGGAAAAAACAGAGGGTGATTGTGGTAGCTGATTCCCTTCTGACGGGAATGGAGACGCTGATACATTGATCAAACCCATGCCATAGGGATGTCTGCTGCCTTCCTGAATCCTAGGTTAGAGATATTACTAGGAAACTCTCTGGTCTGGTGCAGCCCTCTGATTGGTTATCCAGGTTGGCCATGATGAGGTTAAAGAGGGAAGTCCAAGAGCAATTAAAAAGGATTTCAAGGCAGTGTGGCAACTGTTTGAAGGATCATGTGCCCAAGTGGTGTTCTCATCAGTCCCACAAGTGGCAGGGAACAATACTGAAAGGGGGAGGAAACTCCACCTGATTAACACATGGCTCAGAGGCTGGTGCCACTGATTGGGGTTTTGATCATGGAGAAGTTTATGCACTCAGAGAGGCAGAGCTGAGCCAGCAATCAATCTATCTAGATGTTTCTGTGATTTCTGTGATATGGAATATATGTGTCTCAAAGGGGGAAAAGGGATCCTGGTGCATGTGTTGGCAAGGCTTATTGAAAGGGCTGGATGAGGTCCATCTGAGACTACTGAGGGAACTGGCAAAGAGCTTGCCAGGCCACTCTCCATCATTTATGAGTAGTCCTGGTTAACAAGGGAAGTTCTGGATGACTGGAGGCTTGCCAATGTGATGCCCATCTACAAGAAAGGCCAGAAGGAGGATCCAGGGAACTACAGGCCTGTCAGCCTGCCCTTGATACTGGGAGAGATTATGGAGCAGTTCAGCTTGGGTGTGCTCACATGGCAAGTACAGCACAGCCAGGGGATCAGGCTCACAAGCTGACGAAGGGCAAATCCTGTTTGACCAACCTGACCTCTTTCTATGACCAGATGACCCACTTAGTGGATGAGAGAAAGGTTGTGGATATTGTTTATCTGGACTTTAGTAAAGCATGGTTTATGTGTACTCTTTGCTGGGTTAAAAGTTGACTGGGTGGTTGAGTCCAGCAAGCTGTGGTAAACAGAGTTAAATCCAGCTGGCAACCTGTCACAAGTGGTGTTCCCTAGGTCTTAGTGCAGGGGTCAGTCCTCTTTAACATTTTTATCAATAATTTAGATGGGGGGATTGAGTGCACCCTCAGTGAGATTGCAGATGACACAAAACTAACTGAGAGCATTGATCTGCTTGAGGCTTAATCAATGGACAGATTTAATCAATGGACTACAGTCAATTGTATGGGTTCCTGGACTTCAGTTGCAACAACCTCATGCAATGTTCTAGGGTTGGGCCAGAGTGGCTGGAAAGGTACTTGGCAGCAAAGGACCTGGGTGTATTGGTTGACAGCTGGCTGAACATGAGCCAGCAATGTATTCAGATGACCAAGAAGGTCAACAGCATCCTGGCCTGTGTCAGAAATGTTGTAGCCATCAGGAGTAAGAAAGTGGTTATGCCCCTGTACTTGGCACTGGTGAGACCACACCTCAAGTACTGTGTCCACTTTTGGCCACCACAGCATGAGAAAGACATTGAGATCCTAGATTGGTTACAGAGAAGGACAGTGAAGCTGGTGAGGGCTTTGGAGAGCATTTCTTATGAGGAGAGGCTGAGGGAGCTGGGATTGTTTAGCCCAAAGAAGAGAAGGCTGACACCTTATTGCTATCTACAGCTACCCGAAAGGAGGTTGTAGTGAGGCCAGTCTTGATTTCTTCTCCCAGGTAATTAACAACAGTACAAGAATTAATGGCCTCAAGCTGTGCCGGGGGAAGTTCAGAATGGATATTAGGAAGAATTTCTTTACTGAAAGAATGATAAGACTTAGATACAGACTGCCTAGGGAAGTTGGTGGAGTCACCATCCCTGGAGGTGTTCAAAAAAACAGCAGATGTGGCTTGTTTGAGACGTGGTGTAGTGGTCATGGAGGTGTTGTGCAGAAGGTTGGACTTGATGATCATAGAGGTCTTTTCCAGCCTTAATAATTCTGTGATTCTATGGAAAAATAAGCAACACATACATTGTAAGGTTAAAAAGAAATTGCTTATTCATGAAATTGCCAGTTGCAAACACCCTCTCATTCAGCTCTTGAACAATTCAGAAAGTGTGAATTTCACAAGTTCTGAAAGGAAGTCTGAAATTGGTTCTTTAGAAAAGCTTCCCTGTTTCCTGAGAGGTGGTTAAAATAGTTACAACGAGCAAAGAACCTCGGTGGAGGAAGTGCAGAAAATTGAAAGAGCACAAAGGTTTTAGGTATTAGAGATGTCAATGATATTCAGTACCTTTTGATATTTAAGTTATGACTGCAGGTGGTGTGATGGTTTGGGAGTTACCCACCCCCCACACACTTTGTAAGCTGAAACAAGTGGACTAAAGCTACTAAATAGGAAATAGGAATAATACAATACAAAAATAGGAATAATGCAAAACAATAGGAAAAATAAACAAATTATAACTAGCACAAACAGACAATTGCAAATTGAATTGCATATGCTGAGCTTTCTAGAATGAGCAGCTTTCTAGATCTGCATTGTCACAATCCAATAAGAACCATTAGATCCCTTAATTGAATTGTAAGCCAGTGAGTGGAAAATGAAGAACATGAAACTGAACTGCTGTAAAACACAGCAGAAAAGGGGAATGCTCTGGAGTCTACCAGGAGCTTGAGAGATTCATGGCAGAAGGAAATGATTACATGTGCTTGGGTTACCCACAGGGGCAGCTGAAGCAGCAAGGCTGGGTATAGCAAGGTTAAGTTATAGCAAGGCAAGGTGAGGCAAGGTGTTTACAACCCCTGGCCTGCTTTTATCAATTGCCTGAGTCTTAATTGTTCCAATGGGCAACTGAGATGAACCAATCAGAATGGTACTTTGCCAGAACTAACTAGACTAGGTGAAGCTACGGGCTTGCAGGGGAAACCTAGGCCTTGGAGGGGGCAGGCACAAACAAGCCCATGTACCTTATTTACCACAAGATGTAAACAGGAGCAAAACAAGCCTGAACAAGCCCTGGTCCTTAGAGTCTTTAGACTCGGTGGCTCCAGGTTCTTTGTCCTCTTTCCCTTGTCTCTCCCCACTCCAAGGAGGAGGGGGAGAGTGTGACCATGCCTGGACTCAAAGTGGTCCTGTTTCAGTCTACCACCACACTTCTCTACCAATAGTGTACCTATATGTAAAAATCATGCTGGAATAAACTGAACTCTTCAACTCTCAGTCCAGGCGGCTTACTTTTGTTATCTTGGGTAGTTCTTTTTCGTTATTTAAGAAGCATTGCATAGCTCTCTTCACATCTTTTGTCAATGAAACCATCAGGGTCATACATAGTATTTTAACAGCAACACTGACCTTTCTACATGTGCACAGGAGTAACATCATTTTTCTTCAACCCCATTCCTACACATTCAAGGGCTAATTCAGTCTCTTGCTATAGTAGGGTAGTGAACATTCTCTTTGAGGCAATTTTCTCTGATGATTCATTAGCAGTTTTCTGAGAGAGTATTTTCAGAAAGAAGTCTGCCATCATAAGAGAAAAATGGATCATAGAAGAGCTTAATTTTGCGGTATTAGCTTTCTTTATGTTGAATTGCTCTACTTTTATTAGAAGACAGAGGACCACTCTACAAGCTGTCTCATGCCTTCCTCCTAATTTACTGTATAAAAAAAATCACCTGAATACTGTACCAGCTTTTGTTTGACGTGCAAACTGCCAATACTGATTATAGACAAACTTTATTACTTAGAATTCTAATAAAAATTACAAAGTTGCTGTGATTCTTAGACAGATTTTTTTTCTTTCCTCTCAGGTAGTCTTAAAGTCACCCTTTTATTATTTCCTTTTTGCATCCATCTGAGGAGACAGTAATTATATAAAACAAAGTAGTTTGAATCACGATATTGTTGGTAAAGTAAATAATGTAGAGAATTTGAGCATGCTGTGTCAGTGCACACAGCTGACATGGTTAGCAGAAAGCCTTGTTTAGGAATACTTAATTCTGTACAAATATTGTGTGTTCACACCAATTACAGCATTCTCTAAACTATACTATAATACATTTCCTGGAATTTACATCAGACTAACTAGTCTTTACAGATCCTAAAGTTTTATCCTGAAGTATTCAGGCATGTTGAGAGGTGATCTGCTGGAGAGNNNNGACAGGGATCTGCTGGAGAAGGTCCAGCGGAGGGCTATCAGGATGATTAGGGGACTGGAGCACTGCCTGATGAGGAGGGGCTGAGGGACCTGGGGCTTTTTAGTCTGGAGAAGAGAAGACTGAGAGATAATTTAATAAATGTCTATAAATATCTGAGGGCTGGGGGTCAGGGGGCAGGGACAGGCTCTGCTCACTTGCTCCCTGTGATAGGACAAGGAGCAATGGATGCAAGTTGCAGCACAGGAGGTCCCACCTCACCACGAGGAACTTTTTTACTGTAAGGGTCACGGAACACTGGAACAGGCTCTTCAGAGAGGCTGTGGAGTCTCCTTCTCTGGAGATGTTCAAGGCCCATCTGGATATGTTCCTCTGTGACCTAAGATAGATTGTATGGTCCTACTCTGGCATGGGGGTTGGACTCGATGATCTCTTTGGGTCCCTTCCAACCCCTGACTTCCTGTGATCTTGCAATGTTCAGTAAATTGATACTATCAGTTCAAAGCACTCGTGAAAGACATGTCATCTCAAGTTTCTCATGGGCTCCTGCTCTGAATACCTTTCATTTTAACTGGTGCCTACTTCATGTCCTACTTCATTACAGATCAAATTTCTCCATCATATGAGAAAGAGGAGGCCTGTGCTTCTTTCATATATGTTTCTGCCTAAAAGAATGAGCAAGAAAACAGTCTGCATCTGACTACTCAGTTTATGTAATAGTTATAGAATCAGAGCAAACTCTGTGTTTCTCTTGGTTGGTCCAGTGTCAGTGTTGGTTTGTCCAGTGTCAGTCAGTGTTGTAAGGGAAAATTTAATCCTGGCCTTAAGGTGGTGAACAAGACTATCTGTCAGCAGAGAAATGAAATAAGCATGTCTAAATATCAGTTCATTTTCCATTTGGAGACAACTGCTGTAAAAGTATCCTAATCAAATTCATTTCTGCTCTAAAAATACATGGTATCATTCTAATAAAAAGCCAGCACCTGATGTTGAGAACTAAGTTTTAAACAAATGTAACTAAGCAAGCAAACAATGCAATTAGCATTCATAATTAGGACAGATTTTATGAATGCCACATCTGTTTTCAAAATATGTTGACACTTTGAATGTGGAAATTACAAAGCTGAGATCTCCATACATGTAAATGTTAGATTTAGGTAAAACATATTTTGATCCAGAACTCACTCTGTATAGAGTCTTTCTCCCATAGGCTCTTGAGGTTAATGCAAAAGGTGTAAGAAGCTGAAGTCAAGTTTATTGAAGGCAAAAGACTGTCTTCTATGTTAGCAGGAAAAAAACAAAGTATTTAAATATAAAGAGTTCTGTAATTTTTTTGCAGTGGAATTCAACTCAGTGTTCAGTTAATTAACCAATTAAAGGTAGGATATACAGTAACTTTAGAATTATAATTAAGCTCCATATAATAAAGATATTTTCTTTTGAAAGAAATGGAGTATGGAAATACATACCATAGCTACAAAAACACTATGAAAAATGGATACATCTCACTGACCTATCAGGCTTTCTCTTCTCCCTATTCAACTCCTATCGGGCAATTTCTGTATACAAAATATAAAGCATCCAAATCCAAATAGTGACCCATACTGGACATCTGAAGAGGAGTGTTGGCTGAGATATTCCTAAGTACAGGCTCACTAAGAGAAGTTCAAGCTTTAACAGGACTCATCAGTGAACAGAGCAGATCTCTTTTAGTTTTCTGATAGTTTGGCCTCTTCATCATGTGTTACATTCTCCTCCTCTAGCAATATCCTGAGAGCTTCACCCTCTGGCTATTATGTAATCACTTCCAAGATTTCTGACTAGATCAGGTTTAGATTGGAAGGGACCTTGTAGTTCCAACTCCCCTGCCATAGGTAGAGACACCTTCCACTAGACCAGATTATTCATCCAACCTGGCCTTGAAAACTCCATGGAGGAGGCAGCTACTATCTCTCTAGGCAATGTGTCCCAGTGTCTCACCACCCTTACTGTAAAGAATTTCTTCCTGATATCCAGTCTAATTCTGCCTTCTGCCATCTTCGGTCCATTCTCTCTTGTCCTCTCACTGCAAACCTTACTAAAATGTCCCTCCCTGGTTTTCTTGGAGGAACCTTTCAGGTACTTGAAGGCTGCTATCAGGTCTTCCCAGAGCCTTCTTTTCTCCAGGATGAACAGGCCCATCTCTCTCATCCTGTCTCCATAGGGAATGTGCCCCAGCCCTCTGATGATCATCTTTGTGGCCCTCCTCTGGACCCACTCCAGTAGTTTGATGTACTTCTTATACTGGGGGCACCAGAACTGGACACAGTGCTCCAGATGGGTTCTTACAAGAGTAGAGTAGAGGGGTACAATCACTTTCCTTGTCCTGCTGGTCATATTTATTTTTATGCAGCCTGAGATACAGTTGGCCTTTTGGCCAACTTTTGGGCTGAAAGCACACATTCCTGGTTAGCTTTTCAACAACTGGCTTTTCGAGTCCTTCTTCTCCAGACTGTTCTTGAGTTATTCTCTGCCCAGCCCATATTTCTGCCTCTTTGAGCTTCACAAGGTTGAATTTGGCCCACCTCTCAAGCTTGTCCAAATCCCTCTGGATGGCATCCCTTCCCTCCAGTGTGTCAACCAGGCCACACATCTTGGTGTCATCTGCCAACTTGCTGAGATAGCACACTTTAATTCATTGCCCATATTGCTGACAAAGATGTTAAACAGCACTGGTCCCAGTACTGACCCCTGAGGGATGCCACTTGGCACTGTTCTCTATTTAGACATTGAGCCATTGACCTCAACTCTGAATGCAGCCATCCAGCTGTCCAGTCCATTTCTTATCCACCAAGTGGATAGTCCATACTTTCCCAATTTGATGGCCAGAGTGTCATGTGGGATAGTGTCACATGCTTTACACAAGTCCAGATAGATGACATTGGTTGTTCTTTCTTTATCCACTGATTCTGCAACTCCATCACAGGAAGCCACCAAGTTCATCAGGCACGATTTGCCCTTGGTGAAGCCATGTTGGTTACCACCAATGACCTCTTCTTCATTTTGTGCATGTCTTAACAAGGCCTCCGTGATCTTGTTAGGCACAGAGGTAAGATTCCTTCATCCTATGAAGCTTTATATTTGATATATAGAGAGCCAGACAAAGGAGCATAGAAGGTGAAGCACTTGCCCAAAGATCAAAACCTAGGGAAAGCCTGTTATATCAATCTCTCTGCTAGCTCACTAGCTGCCAGTTGTCTGATTTTTAGCATGACTGTTCAGAACCTCCTACAACAGACAGCTGCTGAAACAGTCTTAGACTTTAAACTTTTCTTTAAAGTATAATCAACCTCAAGTACTAACTTTGTTATTCTGGCTAAACTCTTTGTGTTTCAACAGTGCCAAGCTCCTGCTAAAGACCAGAATTCTACAGGCAACTGTTTTTCACCTCCTGTAGGAAAGCCAAGGCTTTATTGTTCCTCAGTTACTATCCAAAATCAATTCAACCTTAAGCTATTCTTGTTCTCTCTGACTGATAACCTTTGTATTTTAGCTGAGTAAAACCAACCAAACAAACCAAAAATCAAACAAAACATGATTGATGGCCATCCATGTTATTTTGTGCCACTGAAGTAGAAAGTGTCTTTCAATCCTTAAATATTTATTGTATAAAAGTACAAGGATGCCTTTCTAGATTGCTATATGCACATTCAGTAGATGAACTATCAATGCACTTTGATCTGTGCCACTCAGTAATGGGAAATGTTGAGCAAAAAATTTTCCCCTTCACAGGATAAAGATGCAACTCCTTATACCTGGCCACAGTTATGGTGCAGACGAGGAGAGAGGCAGCATATGACAACTGGGATTGATGCTATAGAGAAGGCTGCTGAACAATGGTGGGAATAAATTGGCTGCTAATGTCCAGCTCAGAGGCAGGAATTGAAGGCTATAAAATCCATATAACTCCTTCCTAAATTATCTTGTGCAGTAAATGTACATCTACATACAAAACCTTAAACAGGAGAAAACAAAAAATAACATTGTATTATCTAAGTTTGCTCTCAAACACTTCTGAGATAACCAGCAGCCAACTGCCACATCCTTTCTCAAGAGAGTAGTGGATTTCAGCATATCTGTCACATACAATTTAACTTTTTTCCTAAGTGACAGTTATTTTCTCAAATAATGTGATTTTAGAAGGATATCAAGGGAATTAACAGATTTTTTTTATGAATCTGAGTCTGAAAATGGAAAATATTCTTCCATCCTCTAGATGTTTTCTTGTGACTTTCCTATCCCTGAAGTTAGAAATGTCCTGTTTGATCATAGAATTAAAATGGTTTGGGTTCAAAGGGACCTTAAAATACTACCCTGTTTCACCCTTCCCTGCCATGGTCAGGGATATGTTCCACTAGAGCAGGTTGCTTAAGACCCTGTCCAACCTGAACACTTCGAGGGAGAGGATATCCTGTTCCAGTATTCAGAACTGGATGCAGTACTCTAGGTGGGGTCTCACAAGAGCAGAGTTGAGGGGCAGAGGCATCTCCTGGTGTTCTGCTGGTCACATTTCTTTTGATGCAGCCCAGGATGCAGTTGGCCTTGTTGAACTTCAGGAGGTTTGCATGGGCCCACTTCTCAAGCCTGCCCAGGTCCCTCTGAATGGCATCCCTTCCCTTCAGCATGTCAGCCAGGCCATACAGCTTTGTGTCATCCACAAACGTGCTAAGAGTGCACTCACTTCCATGGTCCGTATTGCAAATAAAGATGTTGAACAGCACTGGTCCCAGTACCAACCCCTGAGAGATGCAACTTGTCACTAGTCTCCACTTAGACATTGAACTGTTGACCACAACTCTCTGAGTGCAACCATCTGACCAATTCCTTATGCAGTGAGTGATCCACCCCTCAAGTCCATGCTTTTGCAGTTCAGACACCAGAATATCATATGTGACTGTGTCAAATGCTTTAAACAAGTCCATTAAGTGTATTAATCATGAGGCTTATATCCAGTATTGTGAGTCACAGTTGTATGTCCATTAAGTGAATTCATTGTGAGGTTTATATCCAATACATGTAGGTGCAATTAATACTTAGCATCAGTGCTGGAAGTATCAGATCATAAAAAACAGCATGTGGAGGCTGTGATACTTCTGCTTGCACAGAAGTGTCTTACTGGACTGTATCTGTTTTTACTCTCTCAGGGGAGACTGTAGTGGGGCCAAGGTTTGAATGGGGAAGGGTGAAGGTATGAAACTGCTTTCCTTCACCCCTGTGGGCTTGAACAGGGGGTGGCAAAAGGCACCCTTTTCCCACACATGCTCACTCATGGGAAAGTCCATGCTGGAAGCTGGCATAAATGAGATAACATAACTGCACAATTACCTTAGCTAATAATCTAATTAATCTGATAATAAAATGCGTGACTACATTAGCTTAGTGTATTTGCAGAAGTGCAGTGAAATACAGATTAAAAGAAACCCAAACCACACATAGGAAAACCAGCATAAAAGAAAGGCAGCATGCTACCCAGTCCCACTCATCTCGCCACAATTGTTGCAGAGAAGCCAACACCCAAACAGCCAGAACTCAAAAGCACCAACTGGAACAGGAAGCCCCCCAAGCTACAATCTGAAATTCAAGCCCCATAATACTTTGCTCCAGCCAGTTGTTTCATTTTGAAGCTGGCATGACTATAGCACAATATGAATAACAGCACAGATCCAACTCAACCCATGACACAATGCAATGTGCTGAGCTGCAGTTTGTCTTACAGGAAACAAATACTGCTCTGCTGTGAGAAAATTAAGACAAGTGTTTATTACTGGTTTTAACTTCTCTGAGATTAGTCTTGCTGTCATGTAGATAGACCCTTGCTGATGCTTCCCCTTGTGAACACACCTGCTTTCCCAGAGAGTGCTCACTGTAGAGTCAGTATGCTGAGGTTAGCAGCTGGCAAAAAGGAAAGAGCAACGCTAGTTCAATACAATCCCCGGTCTCTCTTGGAGGGGCACCCAGGAAGGTTGCCACTGTCTTCCCTTTCTGAAATCCAAGTTTTTCTGCTGTTGGTCTTTTCCCACCTTATGTGTTAGAAAGAAAAATTCTTATCTCAGGTCACTGATTTATTTTCTACTGTCTCTAAGATGGCAAAAGATTTTCAGTGTTAAATAATGATGGTGAAAACCAGGCATCTGGTTTGGACTTAACTCTTAGTGCAAATTCTAGCTTTAAAGGGTATGTACAGATCCATATGCTGTTCTTTCCAAAGAATAAGAGAATCCATTCACATTTCAGGATAAAACTATTCCTTGTACGAAAAATGTATGTGAGGGTGAAACTCAAATAGGAGCTTACATTGGGTGCAAAGCTGACTGATCAGAGCTCGGTTATCCTCAGCACTTCTAACATAAAGGACTAAAAGATTTAAAGAATTACAGAGCAGGGGAAGGAGGACCAAGAGCTGAGAAAGCTGCCTTCAGGTGCTGTCTCTTTCTTTCCTTGGGTGTATATGCAGCCTCGATACATTCCCTAGGAACATGCTTAACTGTGCTCATTAAATAGGAGAGAGTCAGCCCTGCAGACTTGGTCAAAAATTCTGTGGAGAGTACTGCTGCTTCCAACATTTGCACAGTCCTATGTAGTTCCATAAATTCCTGTCAGGAATGCTCCCCATCTTCCCGTGTGAAGGAGTGAATCCTGAAGTGAGTATTTCTTAAGAGTGAAGCCACTTTAGCTTACTTTAGGAACAAATTCTTTACCACGAGGGTAGTGGAACACTGGAACAGAATCACAGAATTAACCAGGTTGGAAAAGACCTCTAGGATCATTGAGTCCAACCTGTCACCTAATCCTTCTAATTAAGTAAACCATGGCATTAAGTGCCTCATCCAGCCTCCTTTTAAACACCTCCAAGGACAGTGACTCCACCACCTCTCCAGGCAACCCATTCCAATGGACAATCACTCTTTCTGTGAAGAATTTCTTCCTAACATCCAGCCTAAACGTGCCCTTTGAGGGTGCAGTTTGAGACTGTGTCCTCTTGTTCTGAACAGATTGCCCAGGGAAGTAGTTGAGGCCTCATCCCTGGAGATATTCAAGGTGAGGCTTGACAAGGCTTTAAGCAACCTGATCCAGTTGAGGATGCCCCTGCTTACTGCAGAGCGGATGTACTAGATGGCCTTTGGAGGTCCCTTCCCTTCTGTGATTCTATGATTGCTATTTAGAAGACCCACATATTCTGCCTCCTTACAAAAATCCCATCCTTAATGTTACATTCTTTCTGATATGATAACAAAATTTTGAATTTCTTACCACATTGTTATCATAGTCAAGAAAACTGCAAGAATTAATGATTAAGAGGAGGTAAAATAATTTCCTTTTATTTTTTTTTCCCCCAAAAAATACTAAATTTATACTGGATTTATACTGGATGATACTAAAATTTATACTGGATTTGACAGTGTAGTTTAAGGTCAAAGAGAGTAACTAAAACTTCACATTTACCCACAGCCCAAGATAGCATTAAAAATGTGTCAAGCAGAATGATGCCAATGTTCCTATTATGCCCCAAATAAGACAAAACTACATTCAGTAGTCACTGTATAACTCTAGCCTCTTCCACTCCTACTCCCATTTAAAGATAAAGACACTATCTTGCATTGTGTTGGGAGGAGATTTTCTTTCTTGGTAGGAAAACAAAGTTGTCAGATATCTTCCTCATACTAAGAAATATACAGGACTTTAAAAGGACATTTAGAGAAAAAAACAAAACTAAACTAAAACCCAACAACCAAACAAAAC
>VWYK01100145.1:0-43005 GCA_013399775.1 Semnornis frantzii
TCACTGTCCCTGGAGGTGATGAAGAAAATAGTGGATGGGGCACTTAGTGCCATGGTCTAGTTGACTGGCTAGGGCTGTGTGCTAGGTTGGACTGGATGAGCTTGGAGATCGCTTCCACCTGCTTAATTCTGTGATTCTGTATTATTTACGTTAATAACACAGGCGAAGGCTCTTGACTTGTTTGGGTGTATGGAAACAGGATTTTTTTTGTCAGCCCTTAAAAGTCCAGTCCAAATTAATTGCAAATTTTATTTGATTAAAGGCATGAAGCGTATGGTTAGAAAAATGAAATACAAACAGCCCTAAGTTCCCCTGCTTCAGATGCATAAATGTCACACACAGAATGAAGGGTTGTTTTTTTTTTCTTATGCTAGGCTTAAGTGAAACAGTCTTTATTTAGTGTCATGTTTTTATTTAAAAGCATTTATTTAAAGTTCTAAAAAACAAAGAATTCAATAAAGCAAGACAGGTGTAACTGCAAATGATTAATGATATAATTCTCAGTACTTTATAAGTGTCCAACGCTGAAGAGATTTATACAGTGCAGAATGGCAATTGTGCTTTGATGGAAGGAATAGGTAATCAATACCTGCAAGCTTAGAAAAAGTGTTCTATTTCCTCCTCTAATGATATAAGGTTTTTTTGCAAGGCAAGGATGTCTGGAGCATGAGACACTTGGAAGAAGAATTAATTTGAAATCTGTAGTGGAAGATCAGTTTCAATTAAAACTGCACTTGAATGTTCATGGATAAAAAAAAAAAGGCAGGCAAACCTAAACCTTCTAATGCCTACCAGTGAAGAAATGAATCTCACTGCACTATTCTTGATGACAGTTGATAGGTTTGGTGAGTTTATTTTTTTCTGGGTAGGGGATATAGTCTATTTACTTTGGTCTGAAATGCCAAAGGAAAAAAAATGTCCTTTGTGCCCTCTCACCTTGCTTTGCCTTTTCATGCTAATTGTTAAAGCTGGGGTGCCCCCAATCCTGTGCTGCCAGGAATGGAGATGCTTGGGTCGTGGCCTCTATTTCTGTCTAGAATTGCTGCCATAATGGTGGAGGTCATATTGCATGTAGTAATTTGCATATCAAAAACTTCTGAAAGAAATGAATGGAAAAACCCTAGCCATTTATAAAATCCTCTGCTGCTTTGAACTAGCAGGTCTTGAACCTCTAAATCAGAGCTTAGCCTTACGACTGTCATTTGGGATGTCAGGACTTGGAGTCACAGCATCAGCACAAAGTTGGGGTTTTTGAATTGCTGGGAGAGTTTCATTGCGTTAGGTTTTCTCTTTAATAATTCAGCACCAGTATAGAAAGATTTTATGCATGAAAACTAATACTATCACATGAAGACAGCAAACATACTCACAGGCTGGTTTGGGTTGGAAGGGACCTTTTCAGGTCATCTAGTCCAAATGTGATGGTTTGGGAGTTCCCTTCCCCCCCCACACTATGAAAAAATTGCCCCGACTAGACTCAACCATCTGGAAGTTAAGGACTGAAGCTCTGTTTACAGCTTAGCACAATGTACAAGCAGAGATAGACACAATAGACAGGAATATTTTCAGAAATATACAAGTTAAAGGTAATACAGAAACACAATCCCCCTCCCAGAAATCAGAGTCCCCTGACAGGGCTCCCAACCACTCTTCGACCTTCTCCCCACCTCTCTGCCTTACCCCAGGGTTTGATTTACATGCAAGGTGAGTTTGGAGGGTCAGCAAGGGGAGTTAGAAGCAGTGTGGTTGGTTGGGTTACACAGCAGAGAGGAGAAGACGCAGCAGCTCCTAGAGAGAGAGAGACTCTCTCTCTTGTCTGTATTTGCGTCCTTGTTTTTAATACATCTCTGCAAGCCTATGAGTGCAGCAGACATCACCAGTGTTTGCTTTTCACAGCCTAGAATCTAATTCTTTTCATATAAATATTCCAATTAGCCTCAAACCAGCACACCAACCCCCTGCAGTAAGAAAGGACATTCCCAATTAGAGCAGGTTGCTCAGAACCCCGAACAACTCCTAAGCTTTTTTTTGGTTTGTTTGTTTTTTGTAAATTATAGATTTAGAAGCAAGCAAAGCTACTGTTTTTATTATAGAAAGAGATGTATTTCTATCAAATTAATCAAAACAACTTTTATTTTGGTTTGCTGGGTTTTGAACAGGCTTAATTCTTTGCTTTAGATTATATGAAGGCTATACAAGCCTTTAAAGATCTGTGAAAAAACTACATTGCAGCAAGAGTCAGTCCTGGTACCTTAGTCACTGGAAGTTTTAATTCAGCATAGTGGATTGTTTGATTACCCTTATGGCTTACTTGATTCATTTTGACAAGACAGTTTTCACTGCAGATTGGTTGAAAGCTGGCTATGCTTAGAGGAAAAAAATTGTCTTTGTGACAAGATACATGGAAGAAACTCTACAGTCCCTGTTAAAATAAGTCTGCCTACTCCCTTCCCCCCCCAAAAAAAAAAAAATGCAATTGACAGTAAAATACTTAAAAAAGAAAAATTTGAGTGCACAACTCCTTCTGAATGCACAGCTGAAACCACTGCGATAGCCTCTGTGGGCAGAGTGCTTTTGAAAAGCTCACCCCATGTTTATAACAAAGCCAAAAAATGAGAGCTGCAAGTTTCATGATTATGGGGAGTGCTAAACATTTTAAAGCAAATTCCTGAATTTCATGGAGTAAATGCAAGGTTTTATGAAAAGTAAACCTCAATTACCAATTAATTAGCTGCAAACTTACTAAGAGCATCCAGAATCAGGAGAAATACCTGTTTGAGCAGATCTCATTTGGTGTTCCATGTGTAGGTTTTTTAATAACTCTGTTCTCTTTAGTTGTGATACATTGGGAAATTAACTGGAAGTGGCTTTTGCTGACAACACAAGTTGAACCATGAGATAAATGAAACTGATTTTTAACCTGGTCAAATGATGTAAATTATTTTTAAAAGATGCTGCAATTTGCATAATTGGAGTTGAAAGTGAAACACTATCTTGTTGTTTTGGTTACCATCCAGTCTTTGTGTGCTTTGAGTGAAGCTATTGTGTGCTATTGATTAAGTGTTCTGCATTAGCCCATGGGAAGTTAGGAAGAATGAATTTTGCAACTGGATAGATTCAAACCTAGGGGGCCAAAGAAACTGGCCTTCACAGCTGCTGGGTTTGGATGGCATTAATTGAATTTGCATTTACATCTCAGGTGCAAGGGTGGTAAATGCTCATTGGTGCAGCATTTGGTGCTGTCTGCCTAGACATGCTGACTGTTCAGAAGGGTTCAGAGGTATGATGCAGGTGTGACATCAGAGGTCTCAGAAGGAGCAGAGTTCAACTCTCGATTGCAACTTGGGTTTGGCCAAGTTGTTTCCCTTCTTGGGCCGTCAGTTTCCCTGTCTGCACATGAGAATATGCCAGTGATCCCTGCTGGAAGGCATATGAAGAACCATGAGTGAAAAGTGCTTTACAAGAACTCTGTGTTGTTACTTCAGGAGCTTACACCACTGTTTGCATTCATAGGAAGATAATCTCTTAGTCTCTGTTAATAGAATTTAAGAGCTGGAGAGGGAGGTCGCAAGAAAATTTGAAATTCACTGGAGATCCTCCTGCATGTGCTGCTGAGTGTCACCAGTATTATCACAGAATCACAGCACTTTAGAGGTTGGAAGGGACCTCCAGAGATCATCCAGTCCGACCTCCCTGCCAAGGCAGGATCACCCAGGATAGTTCACACAAGAATGCATCCTGGCAAGTTTTGAAAGTCTCCAGAAAAGGAGACTCCACAACCTCTCTGAGCAGCCTGTTCCAGGGCTGTGTCACCCTCACTTAAGAAGTTTCTCCTCCTGTTGAGCTGAAACCTTTTGTGTTCCAGTCTTGGCTTATTGGGGCTGACCACTAAGAAGAGCTTGGCCCCAGACACTTGACACTCACCCCTCACATTTGTACACATGGATCAGACCTCCTCTCAGTCTTCTCCAGACTGACCAGCCCCAGGTTTCTCAGTCTCTCTTCATAGGGGAGATGCTCGTTATAACACATCTAGAGCTATATGTGGTAGGGATGACAAGGTCTCTGTCCCAAACCCTTTATTTTTACTTACTATTTTTGTTGACTGTGCTTCAGAACCTCACAGAATGGACAGAGTGAGTTTGGGTTGTGACAGGCAACTGCTGGCATATTTAGTACTTGTTTGCAATGCTACCTCTTGCAGCTCCACTACCACACCATAAGAAGCTGCTACTTTTCTTCTCCCAACAGCAGTACTGGTACAGTCCTGTCACAAGGGGGTTGAGACCTCATTAATACTCACTAATCTGGAGCTGGCAAAAGCTCTGGAACAGAAGCAGGATGCTGCACTCCTCCTGTGTGTTGTGAGTTGGGTGGACAGCTGTGATAGCAGTATCTTAAACTACTTAAAAATACCTTACATCGTTACACTGAGCCCCTGATATGCTGGGGACAGAGCTTGGTGCTGTCATTTATCCTTGTAGCTGTAGTGTGGCCTTCTCTTACTGACCTTGAACAGTGGCTAGTGATAATCTAATTAAATACAGAATCTTATATTGCTTTCCTGGGCTTTAACTATTCCCTACAATTTTCTTAAGCAGAGAGCAGAAGGGTGTGGAGAGTAGGAGAGGTGACAGTATTAGGCTCTGTGTCTGCTTTTGGCTGGCAGCCATGTGGGTGGCACTGATGTGCCCAAGTACAGCCACATGTGCAAGACACTGCCCATCAGTCCTTGGAGCTTCTCATTTGCTGCTGATCTTTGACTTGAGAGAGGAGTTTGCATCAGGTGGGAACAGTCTGTGCTAATAAGGAAAGCAGAAAAACCTGTATAAGAGGAGCAAAAAATATTCTTAGTATTTTTGTGACAGGTCACTGTCTTCTTTATTTCCTCCATCCAGAGTAGTTGTTTGTTTGTTTGTTTTCCTCTATTACTTTCTTTAAATGGACTAATGTACACTTGAGTTTAATTCTTCTCTTTTTTTCTTTTTTTTCCCCCCTATTTTTTTCTGTCTCCTAAACCTCCAAAAGAAATGAGATCATGAATAAAGATCATATTGTCTAAGCAGATTATTGCACAAACACAAGTTAATGGGTAGCTGTTCCATTATTTGTCTCATGTGAAAAGGTAAAGTATAAAGTAATATATTAAGGCTGAAGCATTAGGAAACTTCCTGTAGCACCATGCTAATTGATAACATACGCACAAGGGGTACTTGGGAATTGCAGATAGTTTTATTGAATAGTAATTAAAAAGAGGCCAGTGTGCATTGCTGCTAGAGGCAAAGCTCAAGTACTGCACGAAGCTGATGGATTTCAGTCTCCTCCTAAGTTTACAAGTCCTAACCTCCTTCAAATGTGAGAAGTGTGGCTTTGGTGGAATCACAGAATCATCCAGGTTGGCAAAGCCCCTCAGGATCACCAAGTCCAACCTAGAACCCTACTCTACAAGATCCACCTTAAACCATAGCCCTAAGCACCACATCCAAACCACCCTTAAACACATCCAGGCTGGGTGACTCCATCACCTCCCTAGGCAGCTCATTCCAGTCCCTGACCACTCTCTCTGTGAAANCAAGTCCAAGGGCACAATCATCTCCCTGCTCCTGCTGGCCACAACTTTTTTGATCCCAACCAGGATGCCATTGGCCTTCTTGGCTTCCTGAGCACACTGCTGGCTCACATTCAGGTCCTGTGTATTACAACTCCCAGATCCCTTTCTGCTAGCAGCTCTCCAGCCACACTACCCCAAACCTGTAGCATTGCTTGGGGTTGTCGAGATCCAAGTGCAGGACCTGGCATTTGGCTTTGTTGAAAATCATCCCATTAATGTTGGCTCATTGATCTAAGCTTATCCAAGTCCCTCTGCAGAGCCTCTCTACCCTCATTCAAATCAGCACTGCCACTTAACTTGGTGTCATCTGCAAACTTACTTACAACCCTCTCTATGTCTGAATCAGGGTCATCAGTGAAGATGTTAAACAGAAGTGGAGTTAACCTGGAAATCTTAACTGCTTCATCCTCTTACTTAAGAGTTATCCAGAACAGTTGCACCACTGAGATGTTAACTGGCATTGCTATTTTTCAACAGGCACCTATGGTCCCGAGCACTGGGTTACTTCCAGTGAGAAGTGCGGAGGGTCTCAGCAGTCTCCCATAGACATCGTAGACCACCAGGCCCACGTGGGAGATGAGTATCAAGAACTGCAGCTTGACGGTTTTGACAATGAATCTTCAAACAAGACTTGGATGAAAAACACAGGAAAAACAGGTATGTTCTTCTCTGTTTGTCTCCATAGCCTGCCTGCAGTCAATTAAAAATTCAAGCCATGTTCCATCCTCCCACCCTCCTCCTTTTTAATTGTTCTGTTGTTTGTGTTTTGCTGGTTTTCTTTTTGGTGTTGGGGTTTTTTTTTCTGTTTGTTTACTTGTTTAGTAATTTTCCAGCAGCAGTCACCTATCTCTTTGTCTCTATTCTCTGCAAAGCTAGTTCTGCAGATTGGTTTTAAGGAGTTTTTTAAGGGATTTTGTGTGTGTACGTGTGTGTGATTCTCAGTATAAAATAATTCTCTTGGTAGTCAGTTGTTCCTCAGAATAAAAGGCTATATCGTAGTTTCAAGGTGTAACCTTGAATTATCAGCTTTGGAAGGCTGTAACATCTAATCCAAAAGAATGCTGAGATGCAAGTCTCAGGGGGAAGGAAAGAGGAAGTCTTCAAAATTGGAAGGTTTTAGAGAAGAAAGAGCAATAACTGCTCAGAATAGTGGGGGGCTTATTAATGTGTTTTTGATGTGATTATAGCACTGTGCTTTTCACTGAACTGAATCCTCTTCTGCTCTGTCTGTTCTGGATTTTAGAGAAAAGAACAGTCAGAGTACTGCTTATTTTTACCAAAACAGTTCACCAAAAGGTCAAGGTTGATTTATATGCAAAGCCTTGTGCATTTGATTACTCTTTAATTCCAAAAATGTAAAAAAGCAGAAATTAGAAGGCCACCCTCTTCATTTGACAAGGTCAAATATTTTTAGGGAATTGGATTAAACCACTAATTAATTCAATTTTATTTATTGGAAGTATATTTTTATCTTTATTAACATTCAACTTGCATCCCTATAGTGCTCTGTGTAACGTGTCTCTAGTCAGGGATCTGTTAGCAAAACGTAGCAGGGCTTGTACCTTCTCTGGACGTTTGCAACACAGCTGTGCACACAGCATGACCTCAGATACACCCACTGCTTCCCGGGGACTTTGGAAGGTAGCCCCAACCTACAGTCCAGCCAGCACTTCAGATCCAGTTCCAGTAATTCAGGATCTTAGCAGGAGTTGAGAGTTATTGCCCCTCAGATGAGATGGAGTGGCAGGCTGTGATCCTGTTTTCTTCCACCGCAAAGTAAATCCAGTTAACATAAACCTACTACCAAGTATAGCTGGGGTTTTGATGTATTACTGAGGGATTTTATTTTTGTTTCCAGCTTCACTAAAAAAAAAAGCTCCTGTTTGCTTTGAAATCCTGACTTTGCTGCCCTTAGTAGCAACGTGAGGGTCAGGCAAGGTTGAACACTATGGAGATGTGGTGCTTAATGAATCTATGCATGTCACGCACCCTGCCCTTTTCATCACAAAGGGGTGTTTGTAGTAACCAACAATAAATTTAATTAGCAGTACCACAAAAAAAGTAGTGGTGCTATTCTTCTAAGAAAGATGCTAATGCTATATAGTGTGTGTGCAATAGGAACATATTGCTGCACATCTAATAGGAAACCATGTCGAACCAAAACGTGCCAGCGAATTTTCCAGTCTCCATGCCGCTGGCACTGAAAGCTGTGTCTTGAGTCTTCTCTGCTGGGTGATTTTAGCACTGCTTCTGTATTTGATTTCCTCACCCATTGGGGTATGGATTTTTGCTGACAAGTTATTGCTTCACAGAGCAACAGTAGCTGTCACTTTTCCTGGTAACTTATGACCTTTTTCTGGTAACGTGAAGACTCCTTTTGCCTTGCTGTCATCCTTGATTTCTTCTGTTGAGCTCTTAACTCCTCCCTTATTTTATCAAGTCCTATTCTTTTTCTTGGTTTTCTGGCCTTTTGAAGAAACTTTTTCCCTGGGATTAGTTTCTGAGGTGGTAAGTTGTAGTGCAGCAAACCAAGTAGGGTGTTTTGGCATGTGGGTAGAATGTAGAGGCAGGTTGCACCATAAATTGTGAAGCATTTTGGCAGCAGAGTCTTGGAGCAGATGAGCACTTGAGACCTTCATATTGCAGACTGACAGAGATAGTAAACTAAATATCTGTTTAAGCAATGGTGATGGATGTAGAGGGCATTTCTCAGCAATTAATGACTGGTTAAAAGAGACAGGGGTCCGAGGGAAAGCCAAAGGCCCTTAGCCTTGATGCTCATTAACTGGCAGGAAATGTGTTCCTTGGGTTATTGTTACTGCTCCTGGGCTTTTTTTTTTTTTTTTTTTAAACAGCTTTTNTTTTTTTTTTTTTTTTTTTTTTTTTTTTTTTTTTTTTTTTAGACAGAACAATTAGTTATTTTTCTGCTTTTGAAATGTTAAAAGGTAAAGAGGTTATTGCTCTTTAGATTTGTTGTGCTTTTTCTTGTTTTCCACTCTCCCACCTCCTTATCAGGTAAAGGGCAGACAATGTACAGAAAACAACACTTCATTCAGAGAATGGAAAAGGCTTCACTAAGGCTCTGTCTTGACTAGAATTGCTTTTGTGCATGATTGCACTGGCAGAGGCACTAATGCGGGTTAGATCTCATCACCATAGTAGCTGGCTCCCGAGTGGTAAAGATCACTTGGAGAGTATAAGCACATCTCATAGTTTACTTTCATTAGTTGTTGCCATTTGTGCTGCTTCACAATTAAGCCTTAGCTGGTGTCAGGCAAGCCTGAGGCTTACAAGGCTTTTGTGAGCCTGACCTGCCCCATGGGGAGAGTGCCCATGGGAGCAATACCCTTACCAGCATTATACAGACACTGCCACTACCACTTTACCCCTTTTTAGGTCACTAACAACTTCTAAAAAAACTCCTTCCAGTTAGAGAAACCTACCCAGAAACATGAGTTTAAGTACTTTTTTCCTATGCAATGTGCATCACTCGGGCTGATCCAGACCATCAGAGCTGCTCTACTAAGGCAGAAGAAGAGCTGCTTTGTATCCAGGTTTATTTTGTCCAATACAGCTCCAACCCTGATCCTGGAAATGGCATCAAACGATTGTGGTCCTGGTGATTGTGCACAACCTCCCTTGGTTTTGTAATCTCAATTAGTATTTTAAATTAGGGAGCCTTGGGGGTTGATTCCTTGCTGTGCACTCTACATCAATGACTGCTTACAAGCAGCAGCTCCCAGTGCCCTGTGCTGTGATGTTTGGTTATTCCAGTCCGTAATACTAGAGCACACATGGAAGGGAGGGAAGCTCCCAGAGCAATGGCAGTAAGGGAATGCTGCTAAGCTAGGAAGGTGATGAGAGCATGTGTCAGACAGCTCAGCAGTGTAAGAAACACTGTAAAATGAACAATTAGATGAACATTTCAGATTGTACATCCTCCTAATTATCCTTTTAATTATTCATCTAAAACAAGTAAAATGACCCCTGACAGAGCTATAAATGATTTAGGAACTATCAAATATTTATTAGATGCAACTGAATCCCCACAGAGGTTTTTAACAGATGCACACAAATCTGCTTTCCTGTATTCCTCTTCTCCTACAATTGTATCTATGGAATTTATAACCAATTGAGTGAGACTTTAGTTAGCCCATGGACATTTTTGTAAGGAATGAAAAGAGCAGTGACACTTTGAGTCATTTAAGTTTCACAGATACAGTGTTATAAGCCACTGACCACCAGTAACACTCAGGTTGATACTGAGTCAGTCCTGTACCACCTCTCTTCACACTCTGATGCAAAGAGAGTGCCAAATCATGAAAGAAAGTAGCCCTGTGATGTGGCTGGCATGATTTAGGTGTATCTGAACATCCTATGCAGTTTAATATTCAGATAGTTTTACCAATGAACAGTTTAAAGTGGAGATGTGTCTAAATTGCACCTGAGACAAGGCTGCTGTAGCCAATTCTCTGTACGGATGGGAGGGCAGTCCTGGTGCAACAGAAAGCCCAGATCGCAGTGAAGTCTGCCACTGGGTCAGCAACAGAGAAATCATTCCTTCACAACTCACTTGTTTTTGTTGTTTTTTTAAATCACTGAATAAAATCCTCCCTCTTACATAATAAAATTAATTGTATTAATGTGTATATTACTATTATATATTAATGTAATATAGAATTTGGTTTATATTAATGTTATATTAATTGTGACTACAAAGTTCTCACACAGAAATCCTTGTGGGTCATTTCCATTTGAAATAAATAGATAGATAGATAAAAGAAAAACAACAAAGTAACCCAGAATCTTTAATCACAGGTTTCTGAGCACAGTAAGCAATGGCATTTACAAGGGAAAAGAAAAAACTAATTTTAGTCCTATTTTTAAGCAACGGGTTTGTAAGGGATGCTAGGAGGGATTTTGTAGGGAGTGATTTTTAGGAATCATGCATATTAAAAAGGAGGGGTGATAGAATTGCAGGTAACCTTGCAGTCAAAGCAGCAAACAGGAAGTTTTTGAAAGCTGGCTTCTTAGCTGGACTATAAGTCTCCCCCGCACCAGCTTCTACCACATGGTTTTGCCCTCTATTTACACATACAGCTTTGATCAATATATAAAAAACAAGGGCTTTTGGAAATGAAAAAAAAAATACAAACAAGATCCTTTTGACCCTTACTGAATCACATAATAATAGCACAGTTACTGTAATAGAACCCAGGTTTTATGGAAGGCATCTCATGATGTTCAACAAGGACAAGTGCAAGGTCCTGCAGCTGGGGAGGAATTACGACAGGCACCAGTACAGGCTGGGGCTGCCCTGCTGGAAGGCTGCTACATGGAGAAAGACCTTGGAATGCTGGTGGACAGCAGCATGGGAAATCAATGTGCCCTTGTCGCCAAGAGAGCCAATGGCATCCTGGGGTACATCAGGAAAAGTGTGGCCAGCAGGGCTAGGGAGGTTCTTCTCCCCCTCTGCTCTGCCCTAGTGAGACCACACTTGGAATTCTGTGTCCAGTTTTGGGCTCCTCAATTCAAGAGAGACAGGGACCTGCCAGAAAGAGTCCAGCAGATAGACACAAGGATGACTGGAGGACTTGAGCATCTCTGCTATGGAAAGACTAAGAAACCTGGGGCTGGTTAGTCTGGAGAAGAGAAGGCTGAGAGGAGATCTCATCAATGTGTACAAATATCTGAGGGGTGGGTGTCAAGCGGCTTGGGCCCATCTCTTTTTGGTGGTCAGCCCCAATAAGCCAAGGAGCAACAGCTACAAACTGGAACACAGAAAGTTTCACCTCTACATGAGGAGCAACTTCTCTACAGTGAGGGTGACAGAGCCCTGAGGAGCAGGCTGCCCAGGGACGTTGTGGAGTCTCTTTCTCCAGAGACTTTCAAACCCTGTCTGGATGCATTCCTCTGTGAACTACCCTAGGGGACCCTTTATTGGCAGGAGAGTTGACTTGATGATCTCTGGAGGTCCCTTCCAACCTCTAAGGTTCTGTGATTCTATCTCAGAAGCATTATTGTCACTCTCCCCATTTTGCAGAAAGGAGGAGCAGGGAGGCTAAGGGAAGTACCTACCATGTCCAACAGTAGAGATGGGACACAAGGCTTGCCCAAAACACACCAAAAGAGAGGAAATGAAAAAACCAGAGCATCCAGTCTTTTCCTAATTTGTATTCTAGAGACCTTCAGGGATGTGTAAGGACAGGGAAACATGGTCAGCAATACTCTCTGGAACCACATTAAACATATGCTGGAGCAGATCCAGACGAGGGCAGTGAAGCTGTGAAAGGCCTGGAGAGTAAATCTTATGAGGAGCAACTGAGGGAGCTGGGGATGGTTAGTGTGAAATAGAGGAGGCTGAGAGGAGACCTCACTGCTGTCTACCTGAAGGGACATTGTGGAGAGGCTGCTGCTGGGCTCTGCTCACAGGGAATTTGAGACAGACCAAGGGGGAATGGCCTCAAGCTGAGACTGAGGAAGTTTAGATTGGATATTAGGAAAAAGTTTTTCCTGGAGCGAGTGGTCAGGGACTAGAATGAGCTGCCCCGGGAGGTGGTGGAGTCACCCAGCCTGGATGTGTTTGAGTGGTTTGGATGTGGTGCTTAGAGCTATGGTTTAAGGTGAATCTTGTAGATTAGGGTTCTAGGTTGGACTTGGTGATCCTGAGGGGCTTTGCCAACCTGGATGTTTCTGTGTGATTCTGTGTGTGATATTGGATGGAGTTTGCTATTCAAATTCTAATCAAAGTCCAATGAGGAGGGTAAAAAGTCTTTGAGAAATTTGAACTTTAACCTTTTCTGTACTCTATGCAACTTCTTAATCACCACCATTATTTGTAGACTTTTCTTTTTCCCAAGCCTAATCCCTGTAAAAAGGAAAATTATCCCCAACCATTTTAATTGCATTAGAAGAAATATTTTAAGATAATGTGTAAAAAGTGTAAATGTTTCAGAAGATGCGTACTGAGAACATCTTTCTCCTCGTTCTGTCTGTGCAGTTGCTATTCTGCTGAAGGATGATTATTTTGTCAGTGGCGCTGGGTTGCCAGGCAGATTCAAGGCAGAGAAAGTGGAGTTTCACTGGGGTCAAAGCAACGGATCGGCTGGCTCTGAGCACAGCATCAACGGCAGGAGGTTCCCCGTTGAGGTGAGTGGAAAGATACGTGCACAAAAAGTAAAAACAGAATGTATTGCCGTGGTTCAAGACAACTGTGGAACAGGGCAATGTTTCCTTCAGCCAACATAGTGCTTTCAAGGCCCTCCCGGCCCGCGCAGCACTCTATCTATCATCTCTTATGTGCTTCTGCAATGTCAGCTCTGAGCTCAGCTCTGCTAGCATTACCAGCTCTCGTGTCCCACGGGTTAAGTTACAAACAACCACTTTTCTCCTTCCTCCCATAAGCTTTTCATGTGTGGGAGGATCTCCTTGTAAATATCCACAAAGTGACCTCCTTGTCCTCCAAATCTTTTCTTTCCCATAATGCTCATGAACAAATGGCAGTGCTTAGGGAGCTGCTGTGCTGAGTTGCCTGTCTTTCATCAGTGTTGTTTCCTCAAACACATACACACACACAGAGCCTTCTCTCTACCTGTTCAGCTGCAGACTCCTGCCTTGTACTAACAGGACGTCTGCGGAGATCTGTGCAAAGAACTGCGCATTTGCTTTGCCTATGCAGGAGCCAGATGGAACCCAGCCAGCGCTGCTCTGACAACCACCCAGCTCTCCCCGCTGCAACACCAGCAGGGTCTTGGCTTGGACACAGAACCCTGCCACCGCAGTCGTGTTCAGAGCATGGTGCTGGGTGGTCTGCAGCTGACCCCAAGGACATGCCTTCAGGTGGCAGGGAGGGTTGTGGCGCTGCGGGCTGCCGTGCAGCCTGCTGCTGCTGGGTTTTGACTTGTGAACAGTAGTCCTTGGTCTCTCTGTCATCAGCACAATGTTTACTCTGTCAATAGACTCTGTTGATACTTTTCGCTCTATATTCAAAGTATTGCATGGTGAGATAAAACAGATGTTATCTGGGATTACCTTTGCCTTTCAGTAACCAGATAAGCACTTTCAGAGTGTGGCGTGTGGATGTGAGCAGCTTGCCCAGAAAGCTCGCCTGTAGGCAGAAACAGTTGTCTTGTGAGCTGGGTCTTGCAAGAACTTGTTTCAGCCCCTGGCTTGCCATATTTTGTCACATGTGGCTTTAGCCAATTCATATTTCTCAGAAGGTGAGAAGTAGCTTTCAAAGCACAAAGGGAGGTTGTAATAGCCTCTGGTATGCAACCAAAACCTTCTTGCTCCAACTGCCCCATCACACTAGAATTAGAAGCCATTTTTTGCCTCCCAGCTCTGAGCGTGTACTTTGGATGTTCTGTGAGGCAGAGGTTGTTTTATATTCATTTCAACAAACTTCTCCAACAGCTTCTGGTGTGATGCATCTGTGATTTCCCCCTAGAACACATAGAACAAAGATCCAAACATTGTCATGATGCCTTGTCTTAGTGGCAGTGTTGATGTTTCCTTACTATGTTTCTGTGTGGCAGAAGGAGCACTCAGGAAGTCTACAAAGCCAATCAACTCCTCTTTTGAAATTTCAGGGAGTGGAGATTTGTGTCAGAATAAGTATTTCTGTTTTGCAAACTCTATGACTCTAAGGCTATTTGATGCTGTGTTGATGAATGGAAGCTATTTTACTTCAGCAAAAAAGCAAATTCCTAAGAAATACTGTTCATTTGGTTTAAGTATTTTTCATTTTCCTTTCAACTGGTTGGAATAGTGGTTTTTTTGGATTTGGGTTTTGGGTTTGGGGTTTTTTTTGTTTGTTTGGTGTGTTTTTTTGTTTGGGTTTTTTTTTTTTTTTCTATTTTAAAATTGGAGGGTGGGGGAAAAGGTGACTGCCTTTTGGAATTTAGGTCACTCACTTATATATGCTGCCCAAATCAAATTGCAGCATAAGATAGGTTTAGTGTTAATCCTAATAATGAAATGTCATTTTTTAAGTGATTTGTATTCATTGCAGTGACCTGAACTTCATTTCTCTGGCATTAGCAGAAGTCCCATAGCCTTTCCTTTACTGTTTTATAAAGGAAGAGCAACTTCTGAATGAAGACTTTCCCTGTTAGGATGATACCTTTCCCCTGCCCAAGAATCTCAGATTTCAGTCATGTACTAATAAGAACTTTCATGGGTGGACTTTGAAGGGTCCAGTAGGTCTGAGGTTATGAAGCTGAGCCCTTCCTGCTGATACATGCAAAACCAGTCTGCATAGTTGGTATTAGACCTCTCAAACAGTAACTGTACACGTGTGCGCAGTGGAGCTTTTAATCTGTAACGCTAATTGTAGTGCCGCTCGCAACTGTCTGATCCAACCCTAATTGCTTGCTGCTGGGAGGTCTATGCCAGAAATAGTGTACTTCATTTGAGAAGTGGCATTTCTGGGAAGACTGTAGGAAGGAAAAAACAAAATCTTGTCCTGCAGAAAGGAAAGTTCAAGTCATTCCAATTATTCTGATCCAATGGATGGAGGTGAAGCCTTTAAGGAATGAGCAGGTATTGGCATTCCTGGTGTGCAGCAGTTACAGTGGGACACAGCTGAAAGGAAACATTTTCAGAGTCTAATTGTGCAACCAGATGCAAAACCCATTAGTTCCAAAGCACATCCCAGGGGGACGCAGATAGATCAGCGTCATCCATAGACTGCTCTGTGCACATGAGGTTTAGATGTTTTTTCCCTCTGGGATACAAAGTGCTTGCTGGCATTCTTTTTTCTTGAAGAGGATGCAGAAACCAATTAGAAATGTCAGATATAATACAGAGGATTATAGTTTGACCATGTTATTTGGTTTCTATTATTGCAGCTAATGTGTCAGATGGTAACGCTGTCTACGTTAATTGGTTTCCTTCATTGAAGCCCATCTGGATCATATTTTTTTGTGATTTATATGGTAAATTAGTTGGTAAGATATATGAGAACATCCTTTTGTTTCCTGCTTTAAAGGCATATTGGATCAAAGGCATACTTTTATGCATATGTAGCGTGTTCAGATTCCTTTTCAAGCCATGGCATTTGTTATGGTGTTCATGTAATCTCGATGGCTTATTTATTGATTAGATTTTCCTTGGTGACACCCAGGCCTTATGAAGTCACCATCATGAGCTCAACTGTCTCTGAAGCAGCATTTGTGAGCAGAGACATTCATGTGCTTCAAACTTGCAGTCAGATTCCAGCTTGTTACCAGGCCTGGTCAACACTGGCCTGAAGTTTCTTTTCCTCTCCTTGTCGTTTTAACATCATCATCTGGATGAGGCCAGGAACTAGTGCTGTGATGCTGAAGATTAAAGCAATACCATTAGTGTATTGCTGTGAGAGCAGAGCCTGAATCCTAATGAGGTTGTAGGCTTTGTGCCAGCTAAGTCTCTTTCCTTTTTTCTTCAAGTTAAGAAAAGTTTTTGACGTTGCCTTCTCTAAATTTTAATGAATTGCTGACTCTTTTGTATTTTGATATTATTCCTCTCCACTTTAATTACTCAGGTTTTTTCTCTTTCTTTCTGAAGTCGAGGCAATATAAATGAAGTGCAAAGGCTAGACACCATTTAAATGGTGAAGTGACAGAATTAAAATAAAGATGACGAGCTCCCCTCAGGCCAGGGGAGAACCTAGGTTCCCCTCATTAAAGCCAAGAGGAGTAATTGCAGTGCTTTAATCTCCAGTGCCATGGCAGCGGTTGCCAGCCCTGGCTGCGCAGCGGGTGCTGCGGGGCAGGGCAGGCCGTGGGGGCTACCTGCTAGGAGGGAAACCCGGAGCTGAGTGTTTCATAGGCAAGCAGCGGCTGACGTGGCAGTGCTGTGCTGGCAGAGTTCACTACCACTGTCCCAGCACAACTGCGAGGGGGGCTTTGAGCTGCCTTATCCTCGTTTTTATGCAAAATGCTGATTATTTCTGTGAAGAGCAGAAATCAGAGGAGTTATTTTAATCATGACTGTGTTAATTTGATGTGAGCTTTGGCTGTTTATGAGCTTTCTCTTTAATGATGCTAATTGTCAGTTATAACGTGAACACCATTATACAGTAATATACAGTAATTTATTTAGTAAATGAGAATCTTATTCCAAGGACCATACTGCAATATGCCATAGGGAGCTCATCCCTTTAATCTTACATGAACAAACTTGCAGAGTCTAGGCCAAATTGGTAATAGGAACAGAATCACAGAAGCAGTTGGAAAAGCCCCTCAGGATCACCAAGTCCAACTGATAGTCCTACTCTGCAAGGTTCACTCTTAAACTGTATCCCCAAGCACCACATCCAAATGACTTTTAAACACATCCAGGGTTGGTGATTCTACCACCTCCCTGGGCAGCCCATTCCAATGCCTGACCACTTTTGCTGGGAAAAAATGTTTCCTAATGTCCAGTCTAAACCTACCCAGTCGCAGCTTGAGGCCATTCCTTCTTGTTCTATTACTTATTTACTTGTGAGAAGAGAGGCGCTTCAGCCTTTCCACTATTTACCTGTGAGAAGAGAGCACCAGCAGCCTCTCCACAGCATCCTTTCAATTTGGCTTCTGAAATAGCAGTGTGATTTTGTACCCACAAGTGCCAACATGCATGTTTTTGGAAATCTTGAGGAGTTCTCCATTTTAATAATAATAATTTAAAAATCCCTAAAAGATTCCAACAAAACTCCACAAACCATCCCAGCAGAAAATTAAGAACTACCACCCTTTAATGTTAATTAATGAGCTTTTACATTATCTTGATAGATTCATTTTACTAAATTATTATTACAAAACAATCATTTGCATTAACAATTCTAGCTCTCCTTTAAGCATGTTGCTTAGAAGACTTTCCAGGTTCTAATGGTGTCTTTGTTCTTACCACTTCTTTGATTTTCTTTCTTTTCCCTTTGAACAGACATCCTAACTTCAGCATGGTCTAGATCTACAGCTAGTTGTTCTAATTTGAATGCTCAGATCTCCTTGCCAAAGTTTATCACTGTGTGCTATCCTACTTCTTGTTACATCATTTAATTTTTGATGTTCTTTCTGTATTATCACAGGCAGAAGATATTGTCTGTAGAAGAAATAAGTGGCATTCACTGCAGAAAAGCTTTTAGTGCAGGGAATTAACTGAGACTAGGTGATGCTTTGGGGTTGGTTGGTTGGTTTTTGTTTCACCCTGACTGTTAAGTCCTACTATCACACCAGGAGCTGTCTACAGTGTATGTCCAGCCTTTTGTTCAGCTGTCAATGGCAGGGGATATTTATTTTTTCAATGCTAGAATTAGGGCATTTTCAGTTCTTTAATTTTACTTTTGGTGCAACCAGGCTCTTCTCGGTAATGCCCAGTGACAGGACAAAGGGCAATGGGTGGAAACTGTGGCATAGGAAGTTCCATGGAAACATTAGGAGGATTTTTTTCCCTGTGAGGGTGACAGAAGACTGGAACAGACTGCCCAGGGAGGTTGTGGCGTCTCTCTCTCTCTACCTCTCTCTCTACCTCTCTCTACTCAAAACCCACCTGGACGTGTTCCTGTGTGATCTGGTCTAGGTCATCCTGTTCTGCAAAGGGGTTGCACTGGGTGAGCTTTCAAGGCCCCTTCCAGCACCTGACATTCTGTGATTCTGTAAATCTATTTATATTTGTGCACACTTTTAGAAAGTGAAAAATTACTGTATCAGGGTATGTTTTTTTGATATACAGGAGGGAGCTAACACCTTGTCTTGTAACTGGGTTTATTTTTTCTAGCATTCTGCATATCTGGTAATTGTAATTTTGCAAAGATCCCTCGTGTTGGCTTCAAGCACAAGTAAAGACTAATTGTGAAACAGGGAGCCAGCACTGGTTTTATTTCCTTATATTTCGTTTACTAGTTGCTCTTCAAATTTCCTTTCCTTCATCTGGCAGGATGTAGCAAAGCAGAAGTAATAAATGATGGAGGGACCTAAAGAGGACCACTGAGAATATATCGCAGTGAGAAATTCTGACCATCTGAAATAATTTTACTCTAATATTCGCTTTAAGGACCAAACCCACACTTAGATTGGTGTACACAGAGCTCCCAGTGACTGTGATGGGAGATGTGCTGGTGAAACTCCGAGTGAGGATTTGGCTCCATACTTTTGCTGTCTGTGCTATAGAGTGTCCAGGGAATTTACCATGCACTGCTTATTCCTTCTACATCTCTTACAACACCCTTGACTTAATCAGTTAGACAAGGAGGATGGCCTTGGGTTTTTCACATTTAAATTTTTTTCCCCTCCCATACTGACACTTACTATGTTATTTTTTTTTCAGCCTATTTTCATAACAGTCTTCTGTCTCCCCTTTCCCCATAGTCTTTAGGGGTCTAGATAGTCTTAAAATACTCTAAAAATACAGGATCCTGAAAAGTCAAAACTGCTGCTCTGTCTTATCTCCTGTAAAGTAAGAACTTGCTCCAGGAGTTTCCAGACTGTACTCCTCTTTGCTCTTCACCACTTTTAAAGCTTGTTCGGGTTTGTCATTGTCAGGAAATCAGCGTGTCATAATTTTTAAACATAAAATGGATGGGTATGTTGGGCATATGGCTGAGTTTCTGTCATGTTATACTGTAAATACCATGAGCAGTGCAAGTTAAACATCATCTTATAGCTGTCATGTTTACTGTTTATCTGCCTTGGTGTAGCTGATACACTGCCTCCTCACAGTTGTCTTTAGTGCCTCCCATATACTGACAGGAGAATCAGTTGAGACTTTTAATTAATGACTTTATCGCAATCAAGGTTCCATTTTAGTACAGAATGCTTCATCTCGTAGTAGTGAAATATTTAGTCTCCATCTGGCTGATCTTTTCTGTGAATGCCCCATGATAATTAAGAAGAAACATGAGAGGATGGTCTGAAATGAAAATATGTTTAGTGGAGGGTTAGCCTGCCTTGGGACTGGTTGTGTAGAGACCCAGACGGCATTTAGGGATGTAACAGCAGTTTGGTTTTATGGCAGCATCTTCCTGCTGCCTGCTAGGCCCCACTAATTTCTAGAGTCGAGTTGCAAATCTTACAATGCATCCAGAGTTTTATTTTGAAATTACTATCCAAGAACATGAACCGGATATAACTCTTTTCATGTTGACTGGGAATGTCCTGCTTTCCCTAAAAGATTTCCACCGACCTGTTGGAAAGGTCAGAGGCAGTAGCACTATACTGTAATTACAGTATGCTAATGATGAACTAAGAGATACTCATTCCTCTTAACATAAATCCCTGATTTTCTATGTGATTAATTGGAATCTGGAAAGACTGACAAGGAGAAGGAGGATCAGATGGGGTGAAAATAAGAGATAAGAGGCTGACAGCCAGCTCTTGTTGTAAAGGAGAGTTATTTTGAATAGGAGAAAAAAATCAATACAAAGGTTGGAGAATTTGACAGAGTTATAAGAGCTACTTTAATGAAAGGTAGCAGATTCAATAGGATTGTTGCTTGAAATGTGGGATTGTCTGAGTTAGAAAAATGGGACTGTCTCTCCCCAGCTGTAAAGGTGAACTTTACGTGTTGTGCTTGCTGGGTGCTTAATCCACTGGATTTCCTGGCATTTACTCTGGGCACTCAATGTGGCAAGAGAAGAGAAAAAAACATATATGGGAGCTTGCTACATTCTATTCTTCCGTAATAGGTATTTGATTATAGGAGAAGGAGAAGGGTGGCACTTGATAGCTATTTCTGCTGCTTCACCATGTCAGGTAGTGCCTATGTTACAGTATCTAGCAGGTTTCTGCAAGGTAAAGCATTTTATTAGGAGGAGAAAACTGTATGTGGCCCTAGCTGTAAGGAATGGGCTAGGAGTTGACAGGAGGGGACATGTAGCAACAGCTCTTCTCTGACGCGTTCATGTCAGCCTCCTTCCCCTAGTAGCGATGGTGAGAGATGAGCAGGGGTAGGGAGGCTGTGCATGGAGGCTTCCCAACCCAAGTTAGGGGTGAGGTGAGTAGTCAATGAACCTCATCACCCCTCTGTGCAAATACACTTGAAACAAAAGCACCACTTCATTTAATATGGGTGCTTCAGTAGCACTGAGTAATGAAACTTGCTCCCATTAGAGCTATTAGAGAGCTATTTCATAGAATGGTAGGGTTGGAAGGGACCTCAAAGATCATCTCATTCCAACCCCCTGCCATAGGCAGGGACATCTCCCACTAGTACGGGTCACTCAAGGCCTCGTCCAGCCTGGCCTTGAACACCTCCAGGGAGGGAGCAGCCACAACCACCTTGGGCAACCTGTGTCAGTGCCTCACCACCCTCACTGCAAACAACTTCCTCCTAACATCCAGTCTAAATCTCCCCTCTGCCAGTTTAAACCCATTGCCCCTTGTCCTGTCATTGCAAGACCTTGTAAATAGTCCCTCTCCAGCCTTCCGGTAGGCCCCGTTCAGATATTGGAAGGCTAAGGTCTCCTGGAAGCCTTCTCCAGACTGCAGAGCCCCAACTCTCTCAGCCTGTCCTTATAGCAGAGCTGCTGCAGCCCTCTCAGCATCTTCGTGGCCTCCTCTGGACTGGCTCCAACACTTCCATGTCTTTCCTGTGCTGGGGGCTCCAGCACTCCACACAGGACTCCAGGTGGGGTCTGAGGAAAGCAGAGTTAAAGGGGCAGAATTCCTAACCTTGCCCTGCTGCCCACACTGCTCTTGCCTGCAGCCCAGCACACAGTTGCTGTCTGGGCTGCCTGTGCACACTGCAGGCTCATGTGGAGCTTTTCATCACCCCAGACCCTCAGGTCCTTTTCCTCAGGGCTTCTCTCAGCCATTCCCCACCCAACCTGGAGTTGTGTTTGGGATTGTGCCTACCCAGGTGCAGGACCTTACACTTGGCCTTGTTAAATGTCATGAGGTTGGCCTGGGCACACCTCTGCAGGCTGTCCTGGTCCCTCTGGATGGATCCCTGCCCCCTAGCAAGTCGACTGTGCCACACGGCTTGGTGCCATCTGCAAACTTGCTGAGGGTGCACTGATTCCTCTGTCCATGTCACTGACAAAGATGTTAAACAGCACTGGTCCCAGCACTGACCCCTGAGGGACACCACTTGAACATTTTATTGTTCTTAGTACAAATGGCCACCTCAGTCTTACACAGAGAGCCAGGTTTTCCAAAATGGTTCACACCTTTTTGGGAACTTAGATCCAAGGAGCCACATTTTTTTTTTTCCGGAGTCAAATGCATAATCATGAAGTACGTGAGGCTTGCAGAGACATGGGCTGCAGGTCGGTCAATTGATCCTGGCCTGTGGCCTCAGCTCATGTGTATGGATGCGTGGAGTGTGCAGGTCAGGTGTGTTTGCATGCCTTACTGTGCCAGGTTGTGTCCTGGGGTGTTTTTTAAAGCACGTGAAGTTTGCTAAGTGCTCAGCACTGCTTTACTCCATTTGGGATGTCTTCTGGAGATGTATGGCCCTTCATAGTTATTCCAATAAGCCATCTGGAAATAACAAGGATAACACTTGAGGGGGGAAAGGAAAAGTGAAAAAAAAATAAACCAAAACACACAACCCAAAACCAACAAACAGCAACATTGCATAAATGTGTTAAGAAGTGATAATGTTTTGTTGGCACACAAAAAAGTTAAATAAAACCTTAATCCAGTATAAAACCTTAGTCCAGTATCTGAAGGGTGCCTACAGGAAGGCTCGGGAGGGACTATTGACAAGGTCTTGCAATGACAGGTTGAGGGGCAATGGGTTTAAACTGAAAGAGGGGAGATTGAAACTGGATGTTAGGAGGAAGTTGTTTAAAGGGAGGGTGGTGAGGCACTGGCACAGGTTGCCCAGGGAGGTTGTGGCTGCTCCCTCCCTGAAGGTGTTCAAGGCCAGGTTGGAGGAGGCCTAGAGTGACCTGTATGTACTAGGGGGAGATGTCCCTGCCTATGGCAGGGGGGTGGAACTAGATGATCTTTGAGGTCCCTTCCAACCTTACCATTCTATGATTCTATAATTCTTATGTGGGTAGTGGGCTTGTTGGTGGCTTGTTGGCCAGTGTTTCCCATGAAAGTCATTTCACTGGGCTTCAGACAGTGGGAATAAATTTCACCAATGTTCCTCATGATTCAAGGCAGCGATCAGGAAATGATTCAAGTTGTCTATTATACTGGTGCTTTACTGATTGCATTTTGGGAAGTTTGATTTGTTTATTGTGTCTTGTGGTGTTGTGGTGTTTGTTTTTTTTTTCCCCTGAATAATTCTAAGTAGCTTCTATAAGTTCATGCCAAGAAAATAAATTGCATCAGATATGTTTTTTGCAGTTAGAAAACTCAGAATATTTATTATGGGTTTACTTCTTTTTGTTTGGGGTTGTTTGTTTTTATTTTATCACAGGATAAAAAGCTGTTTTTAAAGGATGATGACCGAAAGGTTGTTGTAATCCAGAAAGGAAAATGCATTTTTCTGTCTGGTTATTCATGTGTCCAAAAAGATTTTCATTATAAAATTGATTTTATAATATTGGTCACTAAAAATCTTTTTCTTTCTAGGGTAGCAAAGGTTGTGAAATGCATTCGCTGTGTACTCTGTTGATCTGTAGTAATCATGTTTACATTCTTACCCTCCCACCTAAATCCCTCTGCTGTCTCTTATAGTGAGTTTAAAAGCTCTTTGGAACAAAGAATTGTCTCTTTGCTGGGTTTGTGCAGTGCCTGCCCCCATGGAATTCCTACTCTGGGATACAGCAGTGCTGCTGCTATAACTGCAGGCTTTGCAGGGATGAATTGCTTTGTTTTTTCTATGATAAAGCTTCTCATGATGTAAGAGATCAGGCAGCAATATGAGTGTAGTCCCTGTTATTTCCCCAGTTCACAGGTATTGTATTTCCAGATAGGATGGGAAGGTTAACTAAAGTTGAAAAAGAATCTGAAACACAGCAAGAGTTTAACTGTCTGGTAAAAATGAAATAACAATCAAGTGGTTGAAAATGAGAAAAATAGTGTGTGTTTGCTCATGCTTTGAGACACAACACTCAGACTTCTGTAGAGAGGAAAAAAACAAACAAACAAACAACCGCCCCACCCAAAAAAAAAAAACAAACAAACAAAAAAAACCAAAAAAAAAAAAAAAAAAAATTTGAGGGAAACAGTTGTATTCCTGAATGTGTGTCCTCTTGCTCCCTGTTTTTCTCCCCAGCTTCATAAGCAAAATCTTGCATTCTCAAAGTAGTTGGGGTTTTCAGCACGTACCTCAAAAGGCCAATAATGTCCTTTTCTACTGCCATCCTGTTTAGGCTGTCTGTCCTCAGAGGCAGCTTTTCTGTATCATAGAATCATAGAATGGTAAGGTTGGAAGGGACCTCAAAGATCATCTAGTTCCAACCCCCTGCCATAGGCAAGGACACCTCCCACTAGTACAGGTCACTCAAGGCCTCCTCCAACCTGGCCTTGAACACCTTCAGGGAGGGAGCAGCCACAACCTCCCTGGGCAACCTGTGCCAGTGTCTCACCACCCTCCCTTTAAAGAACTTCTTCCTAACATCCAGTCTATATCTCCCCTCTGCCAGTTTAAACCCATTGCCCCTTGTCCTGTCATTACAAGACCTTGTCCATAGTCCCTCCTGTAGGTCCCCTTCAGATACTGGAAGGCTACTCTAAGGTCTCCTGGAAACCTTCTCTTCTCCCAGCTGCAAAGCCCCAACTCTCTCAGCCTGTCCTTATAGCAGAGCTCCTGCAGCCCTCTGAACATCTTGCTGGCCTCCTCTGGACCCGCTTCAACACTTCCATGTCCTTCCTGTGCTGGGGGCTCCAAAACTGCACACATTATCCTCTGGCTTCAGAGGGGGAGGCAAAGCAGGCTTGGATTTCCAGGACACGGCGGTCCTTTCTGTTTTCCTGCCTGCAGCTGCCTCCAGCCATTTACTGCTTGGCCAGGAAAGCCTTTGTTATCCTATCCCTCAGAGAGGCCTTGGTAGCATTGTCCATTGACCATTCAGGAGGGCTTTTTACAAAACAGAGCTCCTGGTCTACAGATGTGTGAGAAATACAAGTTTTGGCTTCCCATCAGAACTAGAAATAGCGTTTCCAGGTGGGGAAGAGCTGTTCTCCCTGCAGTGGTCTAACAGTTTGTTAATAGTTTATTCCAGCACAGAAAATGGCACATGGTCTGCCAAAAAAGCTTTAGTGTCTCTAGAGGGGACTGTTAATTGTCCAGGAAAAGAAGATGGAAAGTGTCTCCCTGATAAGGATGAATTGTTCTTCTCCGGGACTGCGGACAAATCTGACTTTTGAACAGACTCTCAGAGACCAAATAAAGGGTGGAGAGGGAACCTTGGCTCCCCTCAGGTGGGGAATGTAACTTGAGAATTAAAAACATGTGACAGCACAATATCTATCATGCCCTCGTTATGGAAGGAGAGAGATCTTTAGAATTTCATTGTGCCAGGAATGGATTACATTTCACGAATGTTGTGAATTTTTTCTTTATAGAGCTTTTAACGATAGTCTGTGTTTGGAAGTTCATACCTGCAATGCCACCTGTGTTTGCTCTTTACCTGAACCAGATGGCGATAAGGGTGGTTCTAGCTGATTTTTATTCCTACATCAATCCCTTCCATTCCTGCAGGGCGGTAGTGCCTACAACCAAGAGAACAAATTCACTGCTCAATGCCTGCATGCAGTGCTCAAGGGTTATCAGAGAGTAGCAGACTTAAACTTTTCAAAATGCAGAAATACCCAAAATTACAACATTCATTCAAAAATGAGAGGAAAGTTCTTTTCATTGTTCCTCATCAGCCTCGATTAAGAGGGAAATTCTATTCTCCCTTCTCTGAGGTCTAGATCCTCTTAGGGCAGGCTAGTGCTCTTGAAGAGAAGGTGGCTTGCTGAGAGTTGACTGACACATCTAATCTCGTACTGGCACATACCTGGCAGGACCATAATATCCCTTAAGAAAAAGAAATGTCATTACATCTAGCTCAGAATAGGAGATTGGAGATAACAGAAGGGTTTTTTTTAAGTTTCATTTTAAATTCTTTGCTTGAGAGGTCTCATTCTGTTTGGGAGGCAGGAATGTGAGCGCTCACTTAATGAGCTGCATTCAAAAGATGAAATTCCAGGAGAGTAAAACCCATTATTTCCTGAACATGAATGGAGTCAACCTTTCTCAAATCCATATTCCTGTCTTTCTCTCCAACCTCATCTAATTCCCCATGCTCCCCATTTAACTAGGAAAATTTTAGGGGCCTTTGCTTCCAGGAAGTGCCCCTGGTAGGTACCCTCAATCATATTAGTCAATGATGCTAAGCCACCTGCTGTTTGCTAAGTAATGCTGAGAGCTACATGCTGTTGTTGCTGTCATACCATTTATGAAGGGACTGTTAGCCCTCCCACTGAACCATATGGTGGTTTCTCAGGCTGTTTAGTCATAGCAAGACCCAGACCCAAAAAAAAGAGTATTTGTTGTGGTGTCTCTGGTAAGATGTTCCTGTTCCTATCCCCTTTGTGATGTAAGGGGGATGTGTTCTGAGCTCTATTCCCCTTTACTGGGCACAACCTTGAAGGGACTTGCTGTATTTCCAGCGTGCAGGATTGCAAATCTTACAAGTTAGTCTTTCAAGAAACTGAAACCAGCAATTTCTGGATGCTTGCAGCTCAAACAGCTGTTACGTTAGTCTGTTTTAAAGAAGAGAAATACATTAAATATGTAGGAGAAGTGTGAAAGCTGAAGTGCAGGGCTCACTGCTGAGGAGCTGGAAGGTGAGGCCATGTAAGAGGAATTAATGTTTTCTGTAGAAGAAAAGCATGCTGTCATTTCAAAGAGAGATTCCTCACAAACCATCTTGGCCTGCTTAGCACCCGAGGCAGCAAAACACCCGCACATGATCTCTGACATAATATTGCTGCATTATTAGCAGAGTTCAGGTGTTTTCTAGTCATGATCAAGTAAGATAGGAGGAGTAAACATTTTGGTAGCCCTGCAGGGGGAAATTTGGCAGCAATCAGAAGCTGGAACTGGGAAAGGGCAGTAGGAGAGAAATAATTAGCAAGGATAATTTTCAGGCCTTGACAGCCTGGCATGTGTCTGAAGCAGTGAATGGCTTCACCTGACACCCAGAGATAGCCATCTGATAATAGCACTCATCAGATCAATACATCGATACTATATCCTTGAAACAGTATTTAAGGTCTGTTCTTAGGTTCATTTCTTTACTTCTGTAAAGTTACAGCAATCTGGGATTTGAGATAATGCATTCATTGCAGTCTTATCAGCCTTTCTTTATGTACCATGTTTTAATGCGGCTACCGTGATTGCTGGGGAAGGATACTCAGTGAGTTTAATCTGCTTATGCTTTAGAAAGAAAGGATGCTCAAAAGATTTAAAAGGGACCTCATGCAGAACAGGTTTGAGAGTTTGCAGTGCTTACAATGGCAGGGTGTTTGCACAAGAGGTGTTTCAAATGTGAGGCTTCCATGGTGCTGGCTCTGCAGACCTTGTGGTGAGGAGAGGAGGGGGAGCTGGGCACGGCTGAGATTTTGCTTTTGCCAGGATGTCACTGGGTAAAACGTAATGCTGCTTCCTTCTGTTAATGTATCTTGCTGGTCCTCATCTCTTCACCTTGTGAGGAATTATTTGTGAGACTGAGATGCACACCCCAGAACTCAGAAATAGTGTGCGCCTGACTAAGGTAATGCTGGTGCAGATAAGCACTCCCTATGCACATACAGCAAGAGATTTAATGTTTCCTCCGTTCAGACTCACCAGATCCTCCCGCGTGCATACGTTCCAAAAGCATTTCAACAGGGCTGGGAAATTTAGTTTTAGTAAGCACTGCTGTGAAGGACGGGAGACATACAGCAGGGCAGTATCGCTGCCATGATTGCACCACGTATATGTTCTGTCCCTATCAAGGGACAAGCTTCTGTTGAAAAAGACCTATTTATCTAACAACTTCAGCAACAAAGGAATCCTTTTCCTGATAAAGACCAGAAAGATCAGTGGCTGCCCTCTGAGTGCCTGGGAGGAATTATTTGCACCTCTGTCTCTTGGTATTGACAGGTGCTTTTCTGCAGCAGCCAGAGGGGCTGATGCCATCCCCACCACCCTGCCTCCAGGGATGCTGGAGGGTGGAAAGTTCAGCACATTCAAAACCAGTGGGTTTTGTTCATTTTAAACAGTTTATGGTGTGAAAGATGAAAGAGGAGATCAGAACCGGCAGGAAGCTGTGATTTGAATAGAACCTTCAATTTGACACATGTTATGTCCTTAAGAGAGGAGTCGGTGCCTGCCTTTTGTTGACAGGTGTGGCGATGGCCTTGAGGGATGATGGGCACTTTGGCGAGTCACTAAATTGATTTGATAATCAGTAAGTGAATTTGCTAAAAGCAGGTGCTGCGTGCTTTCTCTGGGGCTTGGTTAACCTACTGACAGCTTAAGGGGACTTGGAGGATTTAGTTGATTTTTCCTTCTCTCTTCCCGGTGAGACCACTGCACAGTTAATGCCAAATTAAAGAAGCTGTTTTTCCCCTTCATAAAGCTAAACAGAACATGACCAGACATTACGTGTACAAAGGAGCTGCTGTCCCAGGTCAACTTCTCCATTTTCTCCAGGCAGGATCAGATAGTGGTGATCATCATTGTTGGTCTGTAATGTTAATGCTCTCTCAACGAGGCCACAGTGTTTCATCATCATTGCCTTCTCTACACAGAGAACTTTGGCATCACAGACAAACTTTGACAGTGGGAGCCTTTTATAGAATCATAGAATGGTAAGTTTGGAAGGGATCTCAAAGATCATCTAGTTCCAACCCCCTGCCATAGGCAGGGACACCTCCCACTAATACAGGTCACTCAAGGCCTCGTCCAACCTGGCCTTGAACACCTCCAGGGAGGGAGCAGCCACAACCTCCCTGGGCAACCTGTGCCAGTGCCTCACCACCCTCACTGGAAACAACTTCCTCCTAACATCCAGTCTAAATCTCCCCTCTTTCAGTTTAAACCCACTGGCCCTTGTCCTGTCATTGCAAGACCTTTTCAATAGTCCCTCCCCAGCCTTCCTGTAAGACCCCTTCAGATACTAGAAGGCTACTATAAGGTCTCCTTATAATTGTTCTGCCTCCTGTTTCAGCTTTCTTTTTCCAACTGGCCCTGTAACCCATGCAGTTTACCTATTCTTTGAGCACAAAGTGGAGGTTTTTCCTTCCCCCAGTGGGACACGATAGATGCTGCTGCACAAGTTCCATGCTAGCAGGGTAGGAAGATGGCAGACGAGAGCAACCTGGCTGGCAGGTGGCAATGACTTGAGGCCATTTCCCTCCAGTGCCATTCTGTGTAACCTTTAGGCTGTTTCTGCAGCTCCCGGTTGGGTTTGCAGTTATCTCCTCGCTAGCCCTGCTATTTACTGTGGAAACTTGACACAGGACAAGTCTGTCAAAACGAAATGCACTGCCTCCAGCATCAGGTATGCGTATTAGAATTTGTGCTGGTTTATGCAAGAGCTATTCAGAAAGGGGATTTTACTTCAGGCATTTCTGAAAGGCAATACCATTTGTAAAAGCTTAATATGTATCTATTTTCTGGTTCCCCAGCAATGTCTGCACTGTTTGCTTGGGTTTAGATGATTAGAAATATTTGTGTTTGAGTTAACTCACTCCCCCAGCTATTGCAAATAACAGATTTACTTTGTCTCTTATGTGCATTCATAATTGTCCTCTGTTCTTAAGACGTAAATGGAAACTGTGTCCTTCATACCATGAAGCTCGAACGATTTCCTTTTCAACAAAGAGTACATAATAAAGGTTAAAAATTAGTTTTGCAATCCATGCATTTAAGTATACGTTACTATCTGTTTTAAGGATAGATAATCAATGTAAAAAATGATACTTCCGTGTATTGCTAATAGGTCACTGTGTAAATATCCATAATGGAATCGATCCCTTAGGTTATGGCAACCATTAGTACAGAAAGGGGTTTCACAATTAATGTATCAGATATTTGCCTTTCGTACCTACACACAAAATGATTATTTATTGATTATTTTTAATCCAGGTTAATGATGTTGAAGAGGTTTCAGTATCTCAATTTAAAGTACTTAAAGTGTGGTTCAAGCAGAACTATTGTATCCCTTTCAAGAAGTTGTGACTAATATCTGATAAGTGCATGCATGTATATACTGAGTATGGATTACGGGTGTTCATCTGCCTTGAAAGTCTTGGTGATGCATTTGGTGTCAGTCTGGAGTAGTGATCTTCACTGTATCCATAGTTTTGCTGTGCAGCAATAGAATATTGGTATAGCCGAACTGCTGGGGCTTCACCATCTCAAAGCACGTGTGACTCTCATGGCAGTTCATGGGGAGTTGTAAATTTGCCACTACAGAGAGGAGGATTTTCTTGCTAAGTGTAATGTTTCAATTTTTTTATTGCAAGTGTTTTCACAAGTTTATCAATGTATTCCTTTGTTCTAGCATATATTATTATATATGTTAGAAATATCCACATAAACATGAGCACTGTTATCTAAGGTTACCAGCTGAGGGAGTGGGAGCGAAGATGTGGATTTCTGAAAGCAAGCTGATTCCCCCAGTATCTGCCAAGCACCTTTTCTTGCAGAGCTCTGCTGAATGCAGGAGACCAAATGATAGAAGAGATGGGGAACACTGTGCTAACCAAGACTGGCATCACTGCATATGCCAAACTCTGAAATGCAGAACCCAAATGGAAACCCTTCCCCTACAATGGGTGTCCAGGGTCTCCTCTGACAGGGGCAAGTCAGTCAAGCATGGTTAGTTAATACTGCAAGGTGAAGATAAAACATTTGTTTACACCGATGGTGTTTCAGTAGTGATTTACCACCATGTGAAGAAACTGCATCGAGTGAAAAAGCTGCATCTAGTGAAAAGAGCTATGCCAGGCTCAAGTGTATGATGCTAGCCTGGATTAGACCATGGCAAAAGAGTACTTAGCTGTGGAAATGTAATTGCAAGGAAGGAAAACTATTGCATTTTACCATAGTATGGAAGAAGCCATCAGCTGAACTGGTTTTCTTTAGTGATCAGCTTTTGGGTCAGGAAATTATTATTTTTTGCCATTACCTACTGTTTTATCGTTGAGAAACCGATTGCTGCCTAGAGCATTTTGACACTATGAGCGTGAAAAGCGCATATAAAAACCAAACTGTGCGCTAAGAGATTGCTTGATTGACATAGACCATTTCACATTTGTGGAACTTTCCAACTGAATATCATAGAGCCGTTTGACAATCTTAATGAGCAGTGGGGGAGAACATAATAAAACTGCATGTGACTTAGGAGTCTGTGTCACATTTACAAAGTTACTTGGCACACAGCTCTGAATGTTTTCAGGTCAATGCATGGTGGTGTTATGGAGGGGTGATTAATTGATGTGAGATATGATTTCAAAGATTAATATTGTTTATTAATATTCAATATCCAGAACTCACCACCCCAACCACTAATTTTAATAATAATCAGTTCTTCACACGGTCATGGAAACTTTGTGCAGATAATAACATAGGATCTAGAAATAACTAGCAAAATATATGTATTATTAATTGAACTCAACTGAACTGCGGTCAGTACTCCACTTGCCCACTAGATGGACTCAAGCAGCTCCTTTCTGCTTATGGCAGAAGGCTTTAAGTATTTACTCACAAAATATCTCCCAACTGGCAGGGCTGGCAACAGTTTCACAGAGTACCCAAACGCTTGCAGTGAATTCTGTTACTATCTTGTCATTTGCCGAGACTTCTGATTCTTCACAGGCTACTGAGGAAAGAAGACAGACAATCTCTGACCTGGTCCTGATCTCTCTGGATGATTTGTGTACCTCCAGGACTTCCTGTCTTGGCAAGAGACTTTCAGGTGCAGGCAGGATGCAATGACGTGTAGTCTCAGCATGGTGTCACGCTGACTGTGCAGGCTGATTGCATGGAGGCTTTTAGAGCCTGTTCCTGGAAAACTTGAGGCAGGCAGTTCAGGATATAATCAGGCAGTAGCAAGCAACAAGCACGAATACAAGGGCAGAGCAGGTTGTGTCGCCTGCTCATCCCCTTTTATCCATACAGCCTGAGACTAATGGGCCTTTGGACACAGAATAGCCAATCAGAATGACAGTCAGCCAAACCTGACCATATTAGGTGAAGCCATAGGCTTGCTTTACCCTTTTTAGGGCGGAACACAGCTTTGCACAAGGCATGCACAAACTGAGCCTATGTACCTTGTTCACCACAGGATGCAAACAACTCTGAGCAAGCCACAGTCTTTAGACTCGGTGGCTCCAGGTTCTTTGTCCTCTTTCCCACGGTTGCTTCTCCCTAAGACAGAAGGAGGGAGAGCAGAAAAACATCTCTGGGTAAGCGAGGACATGTATAAGCCTATTTTGGTCTGCTTAGGCCTACTACGACAGGTGGCTTCCTCAGTTCTTCAAAGTCAGGCCCACAAGCATAAACACAACTGTTCAGTCAAGAAAGACCATGCTCTCAACTTCTGGCACCTCTAGTATCCATTTATGTTCATAACCTAGCTCTCTTGTGCCAGGAAGTATCTAAGAAGAGAAAGGTTTCTCTCAGGCAGCCTGTCCAACCACAGTCAAAAGGGACAAAGAATGAGTGAGGTGAGACAAGGGCAGAGTCTGGTTTTAAGCAAAAATAGAGGACGTATTCTTTATCCTGTGCCTGACTCTAAAGAAACTGCATTCCAGCGAGTAACTGTTTCAGTTCCAATGGGCATTAAACTGATATGCTTGCCTCCACTTGATCCCATTTACAAGCAGGGGATGGAGTGCTCCATGACAGCTTGGCAAAGTGATGACCTTAGCGAGGGAGGACCCAGGTACGGTGCAAATTCACCAGTCCTTTGAAAGGCAGAGCTGGTATGGGAAGGCTGCTGGCATGGGCTGCTACAACTGCTGCATGTAAGCTCCTCGCTTATAAGGCTGACATCTGTTTTTGAATAAAACTCTCTGTATTGGAAGCTGACATCAACCCTGTCTGCTGCTTTAAATTCTTATTCTCCTTGGAAAATACAATCCAGTATTTCAGTGCAGGTTCGAATTGTTTTTTATACCTGAGTTTCCTAAACGTTTTCCTGATGAAGTACAGGCCCCTTTTCAGTGAACTCAAGCCTACTGACTTTAGACTGACTTTTCTTAATTATGGTCTCCAGATGCCTTTAAATTAGTCCCCCAGGGGTCTGTGGACCTCATACTGAAAATGACAGCTTTAATATTTCCTTACCGAATACTTATGGATAGTTGTCCGGGGATGCTGACTCACATAAGATTGCTAATTCCCACTGAAAAACAAAAGAATTTGGTTTTAAGCAGTAATACATGTGAGGGCATGGGGCACAGTATGGAGGAAGAGGAGAGTGACCATCAGATGTGATCATGGCTTTGTACATACTGAGAAGAGAGAGTGTGGGAGGGGGAAAATCATTTGAAACCATTGAACTCATGCATAAATGTATAGCTTTCAAATAGCTAATTTTTTTTATGTCATAAAAGAAAACTGGCTAGGACTGGTTCTTCTTTTATAGCCCTGTCATAAACTCTGAAAAATGAGCTTTGTAATTTATGGTTTGAAACCACCTTAACTGTTGCAATACAAACAGCATCACTGTACTGCAGTTTATTCCTAAAATGCCTCTGGTGACAATATTGCAGTGCCATAATTAACTAATACCAAGATCCTGTTTGTGGCGCTTTGTGCCGCTTGCTCCAGATATATGCAGTTAGTAAAATCCTCAGGGCTCAGAAGATGGTGGTGCTTTGGAATAATCTCACATCACCATTGTCAGTTAAGACAATCACTAATATTGTTTCTGTGGCTTGTAGAAACCACCCCATCACTTACTGGATTTATAAAGAGAGGATTATATAATATTTATATATATATATATAAAAATTATATATGTGTGTGTGTTTAAAAGAAAAAGGCAGGTAGAGAGAAGAACAGCATGCATGCTGTCTCCTAATTACTTTGTTTTCTGATGTCTCAGCAACATTGATCTTTCAAAATGATCTCTTGCTGGTGGCATCAGTTTTATGTTGGAAAATATTCCTGCAATTCTGGCAATGATAAACTAATTACAGACTATACATTTTTAATGATTTAATCTCTTGTCATATTCCTAGAGAGAAGTGATCCTGATTTCAAACAAATCTCCCATGCATGACCAAACACTCATCACGAAATGTATGGTTTTCATTAAAGCCTGTTGTTAATACAGGCTTAGGGTTGTTTTGTGAAAATGGGGAGAGGTTGGGGAGTAAAAGCATGCTGAAAGATTACTGCAATAATGCTGCAGTAAGCGTTTTGGATCGCACAGATCTCCCAGCAACATTCCACTGACATGCGCCTGCCATTACGGAGGGCTTTGACAAGCCATGTGTAACACTGGAGCTGCGTGTGCCAGGTGCCAGATAGAAAGATGCAATCACATTCCTTACTCTTTACTAGAAATCCAGGTTTGTGTCACCCCAACTATATTAGTCTAGGTCTGGGAATAATCATCAGGCCAGCAGTGAGTGAGAAAACGCCATCAGCAACCGGAACAATGTCCCTTTTTTGGTGTGCTGAGGTTTCTCCTTGTGAACTTACGATTACACCAATGCAGTTTATATTCTTGTTTCCACTCCTGTCTCATTGCTGTGTGCCTTGGTGGGGTCTGCTTCTTAGTCTTGCATGAAGGCTAAAGCAACGTGACTTGACCTCTGCCTGAGTCCAAGGGTGTTGCTGCAGTGGGGAAATGTGAAATAATCCTCCCTCTTTCATTTGCTGGCAAGGACTGGATCTGTAATTCTCATCCGTAGTAGCTCCTATAACTAACTGCACATCAGATCCAGAAGTGGAAGAGGGCTTTGGTTCTCTTGAGAGCACAGATGTAAGAGGTGTTGGAAAGATGACAGGAAAAAACAATTGTTAGAAATTTCTTTTACCTAGGGGAGAAATTTCAAGTAATTTCAGCAAGCTGTAAACATTCCTGCCATTTTGCTTGCTTTCGGGTGCCTTTGCCCCTTTCCCAGAGAGCTGTTTTGTTGGTTTTTTTAATGCCTCCCAATCTTCAGGAAGTCTGAAGATAAAAACAGCATTTAGAGAAGACATTTAAAGCAAATCATAGAGTGTCTGGACTGGCTGTGTGCGTGCTGATACGCTTGCAGGAATTCGAATCAGATGCACGCATGTTCACGTAGCTCATAAAAACCAGGACCTATAATTGCTTAACCTAGAGAAGTGAGCATGTGGAAGGTGAATTAAGGTTCCTGTGAACTTCTTGTGGTTTTCCTGGCACAGTGAGGATGAAACTATTATTATGAACTAGAACTCCAATTTTATTAATGTTCTGAAGAATGGAAGGAAGCAACAAATCTGATTTAAGTGAAGACATTTGTCTTGGCAGTGTGATTTACTCCAGGGTTGTAAATTTGACATGATGGAGACTAAAATGTACTGAAACTTAAATTTCTCCCATATCTCACTCAAAGTCAAATGATTTAAGTAGCAGGGTATGAGAAATGACATGTATCCTTGGATGCAAATATATTTTTGGTGCTGAAGACTTTAATTTCACATCTGAGGAAATTTATCAATTTGAGGACTAAACTTTTAGGAAAACAAGGGTCACAATTTCAGGGCATGGTGTGAGAGTACAGCTTTAATGAGTCCATCACCATATGCTGCAGTGAAGGTTTCCTGCCTGGTAGCCTCCTTATTTGACATCCAGTAATGATAAAACAGGTATTATCAAAGGTGAAATCTGCTTTGCTGACACGGATCCTGATAATGCTTCTGTCCTGCAGTGCTCACCATGCTTCTTGCTGGCACTGTGCCTCCTCTGTCTCCTACACTGTGAAAAATCTGTTCAGGACCAAAACATTAAAAAGCATTACAGATATAACTGTGTTAACAAACCAAACTGGAGCTGAAGTGGGCGACTGAGTTTTTGTTGCAGTCAGAAGGCCCCCAACATGATGTAGCATGCAGCATCCTACCTGCTGCCAATCTGGGGGAGAATTTGTTGCTCTTTTTTTATCCCTCTTAGGACAAGCCCAGGTAAGTGGACCAAGCCAGGGTCCCTAATTTAGAACTCTTCATTGTGGTTTTCCTCTTCATTCAGTGACAACTTGCAGCTTTCCAAGAGTCATGGAGCCCTTGGGAGCTGCCTGGCAGAAAGGGATCTGGGAGTTGTAATAGGCAAATGAATATGAGCCAGTAGCGTGCCCAGGCAGCCGAGAAGGCCAATGGCATCCTGGCTTGTATTAAAAATGCTGTGACCAGCAGGAGCAGAGAGGTGATTGTGCCCTTGCACTTTGCTTTGGTGAGGCCACACCTTGAGTGTGGTGTTCAGTTTTGGGCACCACAATGCAGGAGAGATGTGGAGGTGCTGGAGCAGGTCCAGAAGGCAAAGAAGCTGGGAAAGGGCCTGGAGAATAAATCTGATGAGAAGAGGCTGAGGGAGCTGGGGATGGGTAGTGTGAAATAAAGCAGGCTGAGAGGAGACCTCTTTACTGTCTAGAACTACCTGAAGGGACATTGTGGAGAGGCTACTACTGGGCTCTGCTTACTGGTAACTGGAGACAGACCAAGGGGGAATGGCCTCAAGCTGAGACTGGGGAGGTTTAGATTGGGCATTAGGAAAAAGTTTTTCACAGAGAGAGTGGTCAGAGACTGGAATGAGCTGCCCAGGGAGGTGGTGGAGTCACCCAGCCTGGATGTGTTTAAGGGTGGTTTGGATGTGGTGCTTAGGGCTATGGTTTAAGGTGGATCTTGTAGAGTAGGGTTCTGGGTTGGACTTGGTGATCCTGAGGGGCTTTGCCAACCTGGGTGTGTCTGTGATTCTGTGATTTCCTCGTTGAAGGAGCCCTCTCCTTCCACTGAGGATTAAGGGAATTTCTGGGAACTTCAACTCCTTCATTCCCATATGTAGAATGTGCCCAAAGTTAATTTTCAAGCTTTGACTTTTTTGGTAATCACCAGGGAGACTTTGTGGGTGTGTGTGTGTGTGTGTGTGTGATGAATGTGACTTTAACCTATCTATGGTTGATTTGGCACAGCCCTGATTCTCATATTCATTTTCTGAACAATGTCTTTAAAAAATGAATCCAAAAGAAACAACCAAACCCCCACCATATTCTGCAAGTAAAAATCAGAGCATGAGTTTAATTTTTTTATTATTACTATTATTTTTTAAGATAAACCAGTAACTTTTACAGCCTTGCTCGGTGATTCCATGAAATGGGATTAATTTCTTAGCAGCACTAGGCCTGCTCTGTCAGTTCAAGAAAAGTAATGTGGACAATTTCAGTCTATTACTTTTAAATTAACTCAGCCCATATGACTCTTCCTAATACACTGCCACCTTGTGAAAAACAGGGTTGCGTTTTATTGATTCATGTGATAGATGAGAATATTAAGTGTTCCCTGGCAAACAGCACCCCAAACAACACGAGGCTCTTAGGCATGCCAGGACTGGGGAACTAATTATGCTGAGACAGAAGAGGTTATTTTACTCATATGTTGTAAAATGGGGGAAAAAAATATTAAAGTAGCTTTAGAGCTGAAAAAACCCACACCAGCTCTCCTCCGTCCTCACAACCCGACTGATACATTTTTGTCTTGCTGTATTTTAAGTTGGTTTCTGAAAATGCAGAATTGAAGGAGGTCATTAGGGAGGAAACAAGAAAGAAACCAAAGCAGGGGAAAAGCTCAAGCCAGTGAAAATATAAGGAAATGAAAAGAGGTCCTTGTAACATAACACACCTGATTTTTTTTCAGTGTGGGTAGTAGCCCTGTTTCCCATGAAGGGAGAGGGATGAGCGAGTCTTGTCCCTTCAGAACCCAAAACTTTACAGGAAGGTGCTTGCTGAGATTTCACTTGGTGAAAAATGGAGTTTGGCAAAGCTGACGTGATGATCCTTTGAGGACATTTTAGAGTAATTGTAACAATAATGCATTAAAACGTCATGAGGGGGAATGATTAATTGGAATTGCCTTCATTTTTCTCCTCCATTTGCCTGCATTCCTGTCCTTAGCTCCTCATACAACAAAAATAAAAGTAGTTGCATCCAGTCCTAGCGCTATATATGAAGTCTTTTATTACTGCAAAGTGACATATGTGAAACCTTGCTACTGACACTCGTGGACTTATATGCCTACTACTTCGATTGCTTTATTAATGCTTTGGCTTTCAGCATAAAAGCTGAAACACCGAAAACCACTGAAAAATTCTCAGCGTGGCAGTAACATTTATCATTCTGCAACAGAAAGTGTAGTAGATTGTTTGCTGTTGGTTTGCTCTTTCCGAGACACAGAACCTAATTTTTCAGTTACTTTCCTCTCCACTCTTGTCCTCACCTAACAAGGACTAATCCAAGCTGGCACTCTGTACAAAGCAAAGATAGCAGTAGAGGTGACTTCTGTTCTTGAGGCTCTTACACACAATGCAAAGTGGGAGTAAATGACAGACAGATGTAATAGGAGCAAGAGAAATTGGAAGTGGGAAGTTTATTTCATGAACTCTTGCCCATGCTTGCTGGTTAACTCCTCCAGATGATGAGCTTCAAAACAGGCTGGCTGCTGGGCCAACATCTGAAACCTAAACTTCTCTGAGTGTCTCTTTGCTTTGTGCATTTTCCCTTACAGAAGCTATATGGCATTCAGGATTTAAAGCTTAAAGAACTATGTGGTGCTTTATTTCATCAGAAGAACTGAAGGAGAGGAAAGGAAGGAAAGGAAAAAATAAAAAAGGCAACATTACAAATAAGTAAAATAAGTAATCTCCTTGTTGCTTTAGGCATCTTTCTGCTCATTTTAGTTTGTTGTCATTCAGTTTGATTCACTGAACTGATTCAATTTTAATGGTTCACTTATGCATGCAACTACCTGGAAAAAAAGATTAAAAAATGCCCCTAAAGCAAATCTTACTGAGAGTTTGGTCCAAAAACAAAAAAAGGATCATAAATAAGCAGAAGTAAGAGCAAAAGCTAAAACAATACGGCACACATCAAGTAAAAAGAAAGTACAATATGTGAACTGAGAGCAGAAAACAAACATGAGCTACAAAATAGAAGTTTAAAAAATAGTACCTAAGGTAAAAAAATCAAATTCAGTATGTTTTACAATTACACAGAAGAATGAGTTTCTTCAACCTTTAGATTCTTTCTTTATTCTGTTAATTTAAAACCAGCAAGGCTGGAAGGATATCTCTTCCAAGGCACCAGCAGTTTCTTTAGAGCCCTTGCTGAATGCTGGAAAATTTAGCAAGGGGGAAAATTGCATATACTAAGAATATACCATGATGAATATGTTGTGTCACATACAGACCATCTGTGAGTTATTCTGATAGACAGAACAGCTTGTCTGCCAAATCCTAAAGCATGGCTTTGATTAGTGCATACGTTGTAAAATAATCATCTTGGGGACTTTGGGTGAATTAAAGGATGACCTTGAACTTATACTTTAAAGATCATGCCATCTAAGTCCCTACTTCTGTAATTAGGTCTTTCTATAATGAATGTTGTAGAACAGAAGTTTTCACAAATGAGGCTGCCAGCAGTAACCAAGAGAGAAAACATCAGGATGTAACTCTAGGGAACAGGGGCTGTGGGGTGTTTTTCTGCAGGCTTCATGGTGATTATAAAGACAAGATATGTTTGTGATACTGGAGTGGGGAGAGTAATGAGGAGGGGAATTTTGAACTTGTCAGGGTTGCAGCCACTCGAGGAGAGATGCCCTGTGCACAGTAATTTATTAATTGTCTGGACAGCTCTATAAATCATCCCCTTTTGTGGTGGTCACAATGTTCCCTACTTTTTGACCCCACTGGAAGCACTTAGGCGGTGGGAGGATGGTCACTGTCTTGCAGATTTGGTCCTCTCTATTCTGCTTTTTTAGCACTGTTGAAAGTTAATTTCATATGTTATCATTTACTTAAAGTTGTTAAACGTTAGCCTGGGTTTAAGAAAGCCCTCATTTTCGTGCAATAACATGATTCAACTGCGATGGCTGCTGCAGTAAATGTCGTATAAAAGAGGTCCCTTCCTGAGCTATAGTGCCCATAAATATTAGCTTTATTTTTATAAGTAGTTGCTTTTTCAGCAGCAGAGTAGCTGTAACCGTAAAAATGCGTAATAAGAAATGCTTTCTCACTCACTCTTTATATGGTTAAACATTAAAAAAAAAAAAACCAAAAAACACTTTGTATTTCCTGAATAGCCTGGAACATTAAATGTAAGTTCTGAGCAGTAAGTAACTGTTTTTCTGTGGTTTGGGGAATTTCTGCAAAATTACTCTGACTGTGGAAGGCTTTTTTTTTCCTTCTTCTTTTTCTTTTTTCTCCTTTTGAAACTGCTGAGCAACTCCGAGAGTTGAAGATTCAGATTTTTCAGAATGAAGAAAATTAAAAAAGGCTCCATGCAGATGCTTTCTCAGCAAGCTGTTTTAATACAGATGTCACCAAGCACAATTGAGGCAGATTCAAAACACAAGCTTGCTGTTTCTAATTGGTTCCTGTTCTGGTTTGAAAATCACATTTTCCTTTCTTTATGCCCTTTCCATGTTGCATGAAAATAATAGGTAAAAACTAATTCATCCAGGCTGCCTTTTCTAATTACATGGAGTGACAGGTGAAAATGCAGGTGCTTTAGGTGCTGTCCTCCATGGGCTTTCGTGGGAGGAAGAACCAAATATCTTGGCATGTCAAATCCCTGTTGACTTTCATAGTCTTCCACCGGTGGAGAGTCTCAGCACCTTTCTGATGTTCTTTGATAAGTATAAAAAGCTGCAAGTGTTGCTTGTGACTCTCTGGAAGCAGAGCAGGTGTTAAATGATTTCTGACTCAGCTAGTAGCACTTCTCCGTGCTCAAAGTTTAAGGGCTGCCCAAGCCTGGAGAAACCTTTTAAGCATAGCAGACTTCAGAGTGTGTAGGAGCAGACTTGGTAAACTCTGCCATTTGAGTCCTGTCCCAGAATATCTTGTGCTTTGCTGTATGAAAAGGGAAAATAATCCAACTGAATCCTCAACCAAAATCCTATCCTACCCTATTCTGTAAGTGCAATCACTTGTAAGCTTTTTCAGAGAGAGAAAAATCTGATTTTAAAAATTTCACTGCATGTGTTGAAATTGTTTCTTTTGGAACCTGCATTTAAGAAACAAACAAACAAACAGAAAAAAAAAACACAAAAAAAAATTAAATGGTCATCAGCTGGGAACTTATCACTTGATAAGCAGAAGGCATAGTGAAACTGCAAAACTCATTTCCGTTGTCTGTTTGATTTGATCCTATAAAAATTGTGGCAATGAGCACAAGCAAGCATAATATATTCTTTCATTATGCTTCCATATTTATTTTGTATAATAGGCAGGGGGGGGAAAGCTATGGCTCTAGCAGATTCCCTTTTTAAGAGTAATATTGTTGACTTAAATATTTATTGTTTTTTAAAAGTTACATATCAATAGGATGTTTTCACTTCAGAGGTGATTGGTGTTTGTAGGGTTTGTTGGTTTTTTTCACACGTTCAAGTTTTAAGTGAAAACTATCGGTTGGAATCTTTCCTGAATAATATCCTTAAAGAAAAACTCTGCTTTTAGTGACTTCCACAAATGTCCAAGTTTCCTTCAGGCATACCGGGGAAGTCAGTAGCTGTCCTAAATAAGAGATGTGATCAAAACAAAGCAATTTGCCATGTGCTCATAGATTTCATATGCAGAACACCCAGAAGATCATCACACAGAAGACATGGATTCTTATGTCTTGCTTATGGCTTGATAGCAACCCTGGGCAGAGGGACTTGGGGGGGCAGGTGGATGAGTAGCCCAACATGAGCCAGCAGTGTGCACTTGCAGCCCAGAAAGCCAATCAGATCCTGGTCTGCATCAAGAGAAGTGTGGGTAGCAGGTCGAGGGTGGTGATTTTGCCCCCTACTCCACTCTAGTGAGACCCAACCTGGAGTACTGTGTCCAGTTCTGAAACCACTATTATGAGAAACATCTGCACATGCTGGAAGGTGTTCAGAGAAGGGCCATGAGGATGCTCAGAGGACTGGAGCTGCTCTGGTATGAGGACAGACCAAGAGAGTTGGGGCTGTTCAGTCTGGAGAAGAGAAGGCTCTGAGGAGACCTTATTGTGGCCTTTCAGTATCTGAAGGGGGGTAGAAGAAAACTGGGGAGGGACTTAGGGTGTCAGGTAGTGATGGAACTAGGAGGAATGTAGCAAAACTAGAAGTGGGTAGATTCAGACTGGATATTAGGAGTTCTTCCCCATGAAGGTGGTGAGACCCTTGAACAGGTTGTCCAGGGAGGTGGTGGAAGCCTGATCCCTGAAGGTCTTTAAGACCAGTCTGGATGTGGCTTTGAGGAACCTGATCTAATGTGCTGGGAGTAAGAACTAGATGATCCTTGATGTCCCTTCCAGCCCTGACAATTCTATGATTCTATGTCCTCCATAGTGAATGTTGCAGCATCAAATCAGGTAGTGTATATGAGTTTTGTGGTTCACTGCTTCTGTGTCCCATTCCCCTACCCTCTTGTTTTTGGTGTGCAGGGTGCAGTAATTGCCACAAATTCTGCAGAGAATTTACAGAATTCTCAGATGTATTTTCTGCTCTAACAAGAGGGCCTACCTTGAATGCCTTTACCAGCAATGGATCTTGGCAGCAAATATTTAGGGGAAAAGTTGCTCTGAAGCTGTTACTGAGCAGGAGACCAACTTTTAAAATTGATAAGCAGTAAGTGCACTTACAAGAGTCATATGTGGTAATCTAGTATGCAAAATGCTACAGCTCTGTCTCTAAATATCTCTTAGACACTGCCTTGACCACACCACTGTTTTATATGTTCCAGTTGATCCAGCATGGGAAATGCAGAATTCTACAGATAGATCAAGGTGTTAAAATTAGATCCAGTCCCAGAGTAGGCCATGAAGATGCTCAGAGGGCTGCAGCAGCTCTCCCCTGAGGACAGTCTGCAAGAGTTGTGGCTCTTCAGCCTGTGGAAGAAAAGGCTTTGAGAAAACCTTAGAGTAGCCTTCCAGCATCTGAAGGGGGCTACAGGAAGGCTGGGAAGAGACTATTGACGAGGTCTTGCAATGACAGGATGAGGGGCAATGGGTTTAAACTGGCAGAGGGGAGATTGAAAGTGGATGTTAGGAGGAAGTTGTTTGCAGTGAGGGTGGTGAGACACTGGCACAGGTTACCTAGGGAGGTTGTGGCTGCTCCCTCCCTGGAGGTGTTCAAGACCAGGTTGTATGAGGCCTTGAGTGACCTGTACTAGTGGGAGGTGTCCCTGCCTATGGCAGGGGGCTGGAACTAGGTGATCTTTGAGGTCCCTTCCAACCTTACCATTCTATGATTCTATGCAGTGGTGACTGGTTCTGTGGAAGACCATGTGTTAGGAGAAAATGTTCAAATGTTCTAGTCCAGAATATTAAAAAAAAACAAACAAA